>CM076578.1:870033353-870135655 GCA_034641835.2 Pinus albicaulis | reverse complement strand
TGATTTTCCAGCACCTTGGAAATTTATTTCCCAGCACCTACAGCAGTACTAGTGCACCTACAACAGTACTAGTGCTCCTGTATGTGCTAGAAATTGATTTTCCATCACCTTCGAAAATGATTTTCCAGCACCTACAAGAGTACTAGAAATCATTTTCCACTACATCATTTCATGGAGATGCAATTACTATATTTCTTGTTGTATATGTACAAATCACCTTCTCATCATTTCCAGCTCCCTAATATCTTTTCACATATTCTTGTAGACAGTCATCCAGCATGGAAAAGAAATGGAAGTCAGTCATGGCTCTTGAGGTGCAAGACCCAAATGACAAAGTCATTTTTTCTGGTAAAGATTTAGTTTAGGCTGAAATCTACAAAGAAAACATGAATATTGACCGTGTTGTAAAAATTCCCAAAGAAAGAGTAGTTGATTTTATAAAAGGAGAGGAATCAAATCTAGATGCTCCATGTTCCTTCCTACGTAAACAAAGCAAACCCCCAAGTGCAAGAGCCTTACAGTATGAGTTGTATGTATTTTAAAACTACATTGTTTAGATGTTGATATTAAATATGCTTTATATTTACCATATTTGGTGACATTCCTGTAATTTTTTTTGCAGTTATCATTGCTCATATGGTCCAGCTGACAAGAGAGAAGAATGTAAAAGGAAAGGAAGGAAGGCATTTTCCAAAAAGAGGGGATGTCATTGCCATTTCATTGTAAAGATTATGGTTCAAGATCCCAACATAGCAGTAATAACATACAATCAGTATGATCATGAAGATGGGCAAGGATGGCCTTGTCATGTTAAAGACAACACTTTAAGTGATGATGTTACTGAGAGAAAGCCAAGACATTCGAAGGACATGATTTCTTATTTAGAAAGATGTTATTTTCTTGAACTTCCAATTGACTCTGTTTGTAAAATACATATAAAGAAATATCTTGACATAGATGCTACATCCAGAGATAGGGATTGCTTCTTACGTAGAAAAGACGTTGTAAACATTTATAATCGTCTAATAAAAGAAAGCTATCGGTTGCATAGCAAAGATGAAATGAGTGTGAATCTTTGGTATCAAAGAAACCAGGATGATTTCTTCTTCTACCAGAAGCCCAATGGCGTGGACATCCCTTTTATAGCTGGAATACAAACAAAATGGATGTTGGAACTATGCTCAAGCTATCCCACAATAGTTTGATAGCCATGGACTCAACATTCAGTACAAACAAATATGGGGTGAGTTTTTTTCCAATGATTGCTTCAATAAAATCATTTATGTTAAAATTAACTTCATTTCATTTCAAATGATAGTGTCAGTTGTACATGCTTGCGGTCTTTGATGAGCAACAAAGCGGGGTACCAGTTGCCTAGGTGGTGATGTCACGTAATACATCACAAGATATACAAGTATGGCTGGAGAGCCTCATGCTTAGGTGTTTTTGGACTCGTCCTGATTGGAAGGTCAACGCCTTCATGGTTGATGATGCTATGGCTGAAATCATTGCTTTGAGGTTACATTAATATTCTTATTTGACATTTCGAATTGCATTCATTTTAATAATTTCTAAAAATGAATTAAATGTCGCAGGAGAATCACGATATGTGAAGTGATTTTGTGTATTTGGCACGTAAGGAGGGCATGGCTCAAGAATGTTAATCGGTTGGTTAGCAGCTCAGAGAAAGCAAAAGAAATGTTCAATGAACTTGGCCATATCATGAAATATTGTTGTACTGATGAAGTGGATGATGCAATCAATGCTTTTTTCATCAAATATGAAACTGAGTAGAAGTTTTCGGACTATTTCTACAAGACATGGATTTCCGGTGACAAGATTCGTAAGTTTGCATAATATTCCTGTTGTGTTGTATGTTTGTCATTTATGTTGGACAACTTTGTAATATCCCCAAAGGGAAATAACCAGTAATAAACAGAAATACACCAAACAGATATAGAAAATATAAGGCTGGACCAGATCACTGAACAATTACACACAGTGTGCCATAAAACTGAGCCATTTTATTAATCTGAAAGTGCATAGAGATGAGTACAAGAAAATCGGAAGTGATGCCTATCACCCTAGGCAAGTGGAGACCCTCTCCAATCGAGAAATGGGCACCCAACAAGGACGGCGTAATGAGTGAAGACTTTGGAAAATGGGTGATCTCAAGCGCAAACCCTCACCAATGAGGAAAATGTTGTCTGCTAGTGACGAGCGCGAAGGAGAAACGGGTGAAGCACAAATCCCTAAAACCTCCAGACAGAGATGGATCGGCTGCGAGATGCGGGAAAGCATTTGACTGAGCCCCTCTCACACAAGTCTGCTCCTCAGATCAGCGTCCTACCTGGTGGATCTGCCTCCCGAATGCTCAGATCTGCTGGATCTGAAGCCTCCAATCCAGATCTGCGTCCTCCTAAGTCAGATCTGCTACTAACCCCTCAGATCTATACTGGATCTGACAATATCTCTTCAGATCTGCAGCCTCCAAGGCTGGATCTGATGTTATCTCTTCAGATCTATGCTAGATCTGACAATATCTCCTCAGATCTGCAATCTCCCAAGCTGGATCCAGTACTATACCTTCAGATCTGCACCATACAAAACCAGATCTGCAAGTATCTGCTCTGATCTACCCTCTCCAAGGCTGGATCTATCAATATGCCTCCAGATCTGCAACCCTCTCTTCAGAATTGGACAGCGTCCTCACTCCAAGGCTGATCAGCGTTCTTCCTTCTCCTGGACAGTGTTTTCTCTGCTCAGATCTGGACTGCGTCCTCCCTGGAACAGCGTCCTCACTCTCCTGGATGAATCAGCGTCCTCTCCCCTGATGAAACAGTGTCCTTCCTTCTCTGAACTGCGCAGCCACAAGAGGGCTTCTCCCTCTCCAGATATGCACCAGAAACTGCTGCTACTCTGCTCCTGAAACTGAAAAGTGTACTCAGAACAAACCTTACTAGGGCGGGCACTCGAAGTCCCCCAAAGCTAAGGGTGAAACCAGAAATAACCTTACCAGGGCAGGCACTCGAAGTCCCCCGAGGCTAAGGGTGAGATCTCCGACCGGAGACACTCGGTTGCACTAAACAGTGCTGCAGACCGACTAAACAACCGGCGTGCAAAGCAGACAGAAGTCTAGCTCTCAATAATAATATCAAATCATGGATGCCCCAAATGAGGTGAGAACCTCTCCTTTTATAATCCCAAACTCCCTCCAAAACTTAACTCTCCTTTGACCTGCGCAGTTTACCTTGGGTCAGCCTGATGCCTCCCCCCATCATACTCATGTGGACCCCCAAGGCCCCCTCTCTAAGTTACAACGTCAATCTACTAGGAAAAGAACACTTTATTATAAAGTGAGGTGACCCCTCTTATTTCTCACTTTATTTATTATTTCTAGCTAAAGCGGCAAAATAAAGAAAAAATGCAATATTCCAATTAGCAAGGCTAATTGGGAATATTACAGTCTCCCCCGGCAAAACGTTGCTTGTCCTCAAGCAACTGGAGTGATGGGTGCTGTAAGATCTCCTCATCCTCCCAAGTGGCATCCTCATCCGGCAGATTCTTCCATCTCACCAAGAACTCTCTGATCTTCCTGCTTCGCAGCTGCCTCTCCCTGGTGTCAATAATGGCCTCCGGCTGTAATACCAAGTGCCCCTCATCATTTGTCGGTGGTAGCTCCCCGGTGGCTGTCACGTGCTGGCCCAGTGCCTTCTTCAGGCATGATACATGGAAGATGTTATGAATCCGGCTGCCTTGGGGCAGTTCCAACTCATATGCAACCTGCCCGATCCTACGTATCACCCTGTACGGTCCATAAAAGCGAGGCTTAAGCTCCTCTGCCCCCTTCTGTTTGAGTGAAGACTATCGGTATGGCTGTAACCGTAGGTAGACCAGGTCCCCTACCTCAAAGTGTCTCTCCACCCGACCCTTATCAGCATACAATTTCTGCTGATTTTGTGCTGTGGCTATGTTGTCCTTGAGAGCCTGGAGGATGTCTTGGCTCTCTTGGATCCATAATTTGGCTCGCGGAGCCCTGCTAACACCAAACATCATGTCCACAAAAGATAGGGAATGGTATCCATACAACGCATAAAAAGGTGTCATGCCAATGGACATGTGGTGGGTTGTGTTGTAGCAGGACTCGCCCAGATGTAGCCATTTCAGCCATGCTCTCTGCTGCCCACTGACGTAGTTACGCAAGTAGCCCTCCAGCCACTTGTTAACTATCTCCGTCTGCCCGTCCGTCTGGGGATGAAAACTAGTGCTCGGTGTCAACTCAGTTCCCACTAGTCGAAAGAGCTCCTGCCAAAAACCACCCATAAAACGGCTGTCCCTGTCGCTAACAATGGTCTTGGGTAGACCATGCAATCTGAAAACCTCCCGGAAAAACAGCTCTGCCACCTGTGCCGCTGTATAATGCGCCGAAATGGCGAAGAAATGAGCATACTTCGTTAGCCGGTCGACTACTACGAAGATGCAGTCCTTGCCCTGCACTGTGGGCAACCCCGTGATGAAGTCCATCGAAACACTCTCCCACTTCCCCTCTGGAATGGGAAGCGGCTGCAACAACCCCGCAGGATGGCTCATCTCCCCTTTGTTTCGCTGGCAAACTTCGCACTCCCGGACATGCTGGAGTACGTCCTCCTTGAGGCCCTTCCATGCAAATCTCTCCCGGATGGCCCTATACATCTTGGTGAACCCCTGATGGCCCGCCAATGGTGAATCATGAGAAGCCTGGAGTATCTTCTCCTTGAGCTGAGATCCCTCAGTCAAGAAGATCCTATCCCTGTAATAGATGACCTCATCGGCCACCCTGTATCTGCTATCTTCTACCTGTCCATCCAGCACCTCGCATGCAAACCTATCTTTGGAGTACTCAACCAGTAGTCGAGCCTTCCAGTCAGCATCCAAGCTCATGAGTGATAACGTGGCTGGTCTATGGGAAAGGGCATCTACTACCACGTTATTTTTTCCCTTGACATACTCGATGTCAAAGTCATATGCCTGGATCTTGCTGATCCACTTCTGCTGCCTCTCCTGCAACTGCTTCTGCTCCAGAAAGTACTTCAGGCTGTTATGGTCTGTCCTCACCCTGAATCTGCCACCTACCATGTACTGCCGGAATTTGGCCAATGCATGCATGATGGCCAGCATCTCCTTGTCATAGATGGGATAAAGCCTCTCACGTGGGAGGAGCTTCCGGCTCTCGAACGCAATCGGATGACCCTCCTGCATCAAAACTGCCCCAATGCCTTCTCCTGACGAATTGCACTCCAGGACAAAGGGCTGAGTAAAATCTGGCAATGCCAACATGGGACAACTACTCATCACCTCCTTGAGCTTACCAAAAGCTTGCTGGGCGATATCCGTCCAACTGAATGCCCCCTTCCTCGTCAGCTCCGTGAGGGGTGCAGCAAGCTGTGAGAAGCCCTTGACGAACTTCCTGTAGTAAGTGCAGATACCAATGAACCCTCTAAGTTCCGTCACATTCCGCGGCTCTGGCCAGTCTCTGATAGCCCGGATCTTCTCCTCATGGACTCTCACCCCGTCCACTCCTATGATGTGTCCCAAATACAGCATCTCCGTCAATCCAAACTCACACTTGGAGAGCTTGGCAAAGAACTGCTGCTCCTCCAGAATGTGCAAGACCGTCTCAATGTGCTGGAGGTGCTCCTCCCAAGTCCTGCTGTATATGAGGATATCATCAAAGAAAACCAGCACGAACTTCCTCAGATGATCCCTGAAAATATGGTTCATGCAAGACTGGAAAGTAGCAGGTGCATTGGTCAGCCCAAACGGCATGACCAGAAACTCAAAGTGCCCATAGTGACACCTGAAAGCAGTCTTGGGAATGTCTTGTTCCCTCATGCGTATCTGATGGTACCCGGATCTCAAATCAATCTTTGAGAAGAATCGTGCTCCCCTCAACTCATCCATCAACTCATCGATCCTGGGAATGGGGTACCTGTTCTTCAGGGTCTTTTTGTTCAAAGCCCTGTAATCAATGCACATGCGTAATGTGCCGTCCTTCTTCTTCACCAGCACTACTGAAGAAGCGAAAGGACTGGTGCTAGGTCGAATGTGCCCAAGGGCCAGCAGCTCCTGAATGGCCCGTTCTATCTCATCCCGATAGGCTTTGGGATGCCTATACGGTGTGGTGATTACCGCCTGTATCCCCTGCTCCAGCTCGATCGTGTGCTCAAACCCCCGATCCGGTGGCTGTCCTGGCGGAATATCTCCAAAAACTACTGCATATCTATCGAGAAGAGTCTGTAGATTAGGGTGTACCGTCCGTCCTGTATCTACTGCCTCTGAAGCCCGCAACTCGACTGCCCACTCTATATCTCCCTTGCGGAAAGTCGCCTCCATGCTGTGTGCCGATACTGTCTGGGGCGGATATGTGTTCTGCCCTCGGATCTTCTCATGATTCCCCGTCTTGGGATCATCCCACTCCATCTCCAAGGCCTTCCAATCTGTTGTGACTTTTCCCAGAGTAATAAGCCACTGAACTCCCAATATCACATTGGTGTCCGGAATGTCCACCACAAAGAAGTGATCGGTCAATGTATAGGTGCCCATCGTCACTGATAACTCTGGTACATATCGAGCACAAGCCATGGTCTGATCTCCCGGAACCAAAACGGAAAACCCATCAAAGCCCTCCGTCGGTATGCCTCTCCGTGCAACCATCTGGGCATCAATGAAGTTGTGAGTAGCCCCACTGTCGACTAAGACCGAAACTCTCTGTCCGCGCACTGTCCCACGCACGCGCAATGTCAGATACTTGGGGACTCCTCGTAATGCTGCTAGAGCTCCCCCAGTAGGTGCGAATGAAGCCCCACCTGCATCGGGTGGTGGAGGTGGTAAGGTACTTTGTGCTACATAACATCCTCCTGTCTCCTCATCATCCCCCTCATCCTCTTCTCCGCTGCTCTCGGAGAAGACCTCTATAAAGTGTGCCTTCCCTGCCGTACACTTGTGTCCTGGTGCCCACGGCTCCTGGCAGGTGAAGCATAATCGCTTCCGTCTCAGCTCTCTCCTGGCCTCATCATCATACTGTCCTCGTCCTGGATTCGCCTTGGGAGGCGGAACCCTCGTGTCCTTACCCTTAGGCTGGAAGCCCTGTCTCTGGGGATAAGGTGGCCGAGTCCTAGGCAAGACATCTTGTAGGTCACGGGCCCTACTGACAGCATCCTGTAGTGTAGCCGGTTTGTTCGACCGGACTAGGCCACGAAGTGGTTCTGACAGCCCCTCCACAAACATCGTGACCATCCGAGATGTTGATAAGTCAGGTACCATCACTGAAACCCTCAAGAAGTCTGAGATGTATGCCTCTGCACTCCCCGTCTGTCTGAGCTTGGTCAGCTCGAGGAAAGGCTGATCCGGGTCCTTCTTGTCAAAACGTTCCACCACTCTCCTGGTGAACTCAGCATATGTCGTCACTGCGGAATGTCCCAGTGTTGTCAACCCATGAAACCACCAGTCCTGGGCCTCACCCTCTAAATGTAATGCAGCCATCTTAATGGCCTCCCTCTCTGGCATCTGGTTAAGTTGAAAATAGAGGTCTAGTTTCTCCACCCAAGACTTTGCCGTAGTCTTCTGCGAACCATCAAACATCGGCAAATGGAATTTGCTCGCTGCACGGTGACTATCACGGTGAGAGCCACGTCCCTTCTCCTGCTCATGGGCCTTGCCTCCACACCTGAACTGGAGATAGCGATCAAAGGGAAGAGCATCCCTGAACGCCTGACCTAGTCCCTGCCAGTCTGCAAAAATGGCCGCATGTTGGGCTGGACCCCCATCTCTTGGTGCTGTCGACCCCTCGTCTTCTACCGGAAAGGTAGGCATGGTGGGTCGCGTGGGTGCGGTATTGATCATCTGTGCTGTCACGATGGGAATAGCGTCTGTTATGTAGCTAGATGCGCCCGATCCTTCCCCCACCTGGAAAACCCTAGGGGGTTCTCTCCGTGTTTCCTCTACAGCTGCAATTCTCTTGGTTACATCCTGCATGAATGTATCCATCTTCTCAGCCAACTTCACAATTATGTCCTCCATTGGATTCCGTTGTTCCGTCTCTGAATCAGAATCACTTCCCCCGAAGAGACTCTTCCGATGGGCGTAGGGATTATCCCCGGGCGTCATAGACTGCTAGCACCACAGGCTGAGCCAGATCTATGCTCTGATACCACTGTAATATCCCCAAAGGGAAATAACCAGTAATAAACAGAAATACACCAAACAGATATAGAAAATATGAGGCTGGACCAGATCACTGAACAATTACACATAGTGTGCCATAAAACTGAGCCATTTTATTAATCTGAAAGTACATAGAGAGGAGTACAAGAAAATCAGAGTAAGTGCACCTATCCTTGCCCTAGGCAAGTGGAGACCCGCTTGCACTAGAAATGGGCTGCCCAACAAATTTGGCGTAATGAGGCGAAGACACGGAAAATGGGCGATCTCAGAAAGCGCAAACTCTGCAATGGAGAAGCCACCGTCTACGCTGGTGATACGAAGCACAGTGAAGCACAAATCACCAAAACCTCCAGACAGATGGATCGGCTCCTCTTTTGAATGCGGAAAACGGTGAGCCCTCTCACAAATCTGCTCCTCGGACGGCGTCCTGCACAGTGGATACGCCTCCCGAATGCTCGGAATCTGTTTGGATCTGACATAATCCCGGATCTGCGTCCTCCTCGATGGCTGTCTGCCCTCGGATCTATCTTTGGATCTGACAATATCTCTTCGAGATATCTGCAGCCTCCAAGGCCGGATCTGACACAGTTCTCTTCGAGATCTATGCTATATGCGACAATATCTCCTCGGATACGCCCAATCTCCCAAGGCCAGATCCCGGTACTATACCTTAGAGATACGCACCATACAAAACCGGATACGCAAGTATACACTGCGATCTACCCTCTCCAAGGGTGGATCTATCAATATGCCTCGGATCTGCAACCCTCTCTTCGAATTGGACAACGTCCTCACTCCACAGGCTGAGCCAGAAATAAGCTTTGATACCACTGTAATATCCCCAAAGGGAAATAACCAGTAATAAACAGAAATATGCCAAGCAAATATAACACTGAACCAGATCACTGAATCATGACACATAGAATACCAGAAACTGAGCCATTTTATTAATCAGAAGGTACATAGAGAGGAGAGAGAGTACAAGTAAATCGAGGTAAGTGCACCTATCCTTGCCCTAGGCAAGTGGAGACCCTCTGTGAGATAATGGGCGCAACAGAACGCGTCTAGGCTACTCGAATCTTCGAAGATGAGCTAACGGCTGGTATAGAAATTTGAAGCGATAAATAGCGATCTCCCAGCGCAAAACCCTCTCGATGAAAAAAAAACATTTGTCTCTGCGATGTAGTGTGAAGCGAATGGGCACGATCTCCCAAACCTCGATCGAGATAGATCAGCTCTGAAGGCTAAGCGGTGAACCTACCTCACCCAAGCACACGCTCATCAGATCAGCGTCCTACCAAGTGGATCTGCTCCCGAATGCTCAGATCTGCTGGATCTGAAGCCTCCAAACCAGATCTGCGTCCTTCCCTTCCTGATCTGCGTCCTCCACTATCAGATCTGCTACCAAACCTTCAGATCTATGCTGGATCTGACAATATCTCTTCAGATCTACAGCCTCTAGGACTGGATCTGATGTTATCCCTTCAGATCTGGACTAGATCTGCCAATATCTCCTCAGATCTGCAACTCCCCAAGCTGGATCTAGGGCTAAACCTCCAGATCTGCAACATACAAGACTAGATCTGCAAGTATCTGCTCAGATCTACCCTTTTCAAGATTGGATCTAACAATAGGCCTTCAGATCTGCACCCTTTCCTTCAGAAATAGACAGCGTCCTCACTCCCAGGCTAGACAACGTTCTTCTCTTCCTGAACAGCGTTCTCCCTTGCCAGATCTGGACTGCGTCCTACCTGGGACAGCGTCCTCACCCTCCTGAATAGAACAGCGTCCTCTCTCCTGATGAGACAGCGTCCTCTCCTCACTGAACTGCGCAGCCACAAGAGGGCTTTCTCCTCCTCAGATTTGCTTCAGAAACTGCTGCTGCTTTGCTACTGGAACTGAAAAGTGTACTCGGAACAAACCTTACTAGGGCGGGCACTCGAAGTCCCCCGAAGCTAAGGGTGAAACCAGAAATAACCTTACCAGGGCAGGCACTCGAAGTCCCCCGAGGCTAAGGGTGAGATCTCCGACCGGAGACACTCGTGCACTAAAAAGAGGGTCTTTGGGGCAGGCTAAAGAGCAGGCGTCTTTGACAGGACAAAGATCTAGCTATCCAAGAGGAATATCAAATCATGAATGATCCAAATAGAGTGAGAACCTCTCCTTTTATAATGTCAAATCCCCTCAAAACTTAACTCTCCCTGGATCTGCGCAGTTTACCTTGGGTTAGCCTGATGCCTCCCCCATCATACTCAAGTGGACCCCCAAGGCCCCTTCTCTAAGTTACAACGTCAATCTACTAGGAAAAAGAACACTTTATTATAAAGTGAGGTGACTAAAGTGAGGTGACCCCTCTTATTTCTCACTTTATTTATTATTTCTAGCTAAGCGGCAAAATAAAGCAAAAATGCAATATTCCAATTAGCAAGGCTAATTGGGAATATTACAGTCTCCCCCGGCAAAACGTTGCTTGTCCTCAAGCAACTGAAGTGAGGGATGCTGTAAGATCTTCTCATCTTCCCAAGTGGCATCCTCATCGGGCAGATTCTTCCATCTCACCAAGAACTCTACAGTCTTCTGTGACCACTACACCCAGCTCGGGCTGTTAGTGAGGGGCGGCATCCCCGAGTGTTAAGGGTGGGGTCTTAAAACCACCCAGGCATCTTTTCATCTGGGACGGGGACCCTCGCGCGAGTCCCCAATTACGCAGACCCCGTCAGCGTGTCAAGGCCCACCGGACCCTCAACAGGGAGGCTGCCCTAAACAGGGATATTACAGCCCACCACGCTCCGCGGGTCTCGACCTCGAGACCTCGGCTCCGATACCACAAAGGCCCAACCACTACACCAAAAGCTCGAACTGTTAGTGAGGGCGGCATCCCAGGGTGTTAAGGGTGGGGTCTTAAGGCCCACCAGAGCATCTCGGGACGGGGACCCTCGCGCAGTCCCCCAATTACGCAGACCCCGGCAGCGTGTCAGGGCCCACCGGACCCTCAACAGGGAGGCTGCCCTAAACAGGGATATTACACTTTGATGATGACGGGGAAGCACTTCCATCTTGGGGAGTATTCCACACTTGTTGCAGCAGTATTAGAGGAGTCTTTGACAAGGAGCATGTCAAAGAGCAGAGTCTGGTAGTGACAGGAGCTTATTTGCATGAGCTCCCAGCGTTGTCACCTTGGAGCAAAACATTATGGATGAAGTGTGCGCAGCAGAGATATGGTGGATCTATAACCCATAGGTCCCAGGATCACTTCATATTTGTTGCACCAAGAGGAGGTAATGATGATAGAGGCATCTATGGCATATTCTTCTTGACTTGGGTTTCCAAGCATGAGGAGGATTATCTTCTTGCAGCACATGGTTCATTCTTCTTCATAGCATGCCAAAACACTATGGAGGACTCATTTATGGATCCATGTACCATCTTACTTCCAGCATATGGTCAGATTTGTAGGGGAGGCTTGATTATGAGAGAGACACATGAGCTGAATGTGCCTTTGAGTATTTTCTGCACTACATGTTCTAATAGGAGCATGGGAGGAGGCATGGCCACCACTACTACATATGTGTTCTCTTTTGAGGTAGGCCATGAGATTGATATTCATCCATTGTACGGCTATGGGCAAGTGTTTGGCCTTATGTTGTTATCATATTCAGCCATTTACTATCCATTAGTAGATGTGATGAATCTTGTACATTGCTTGCCATGTGATTTTCTGAAGTTGCAGTGGATGAGACTACGTTGTATCCTTGTGAGAAATTGTTTGCATTATGTATCCTCATGTAGAACCTTCAGCAAACATCTCATTAGGGTGATCCATGATGACCATGTCATATTCTTCATGGATGGTTTGTTTTGGGCCAACTTGTTCTTCATTGATAGAGGAACCTTCTATGGTGGATTGTTTTTCACTTTGCCATTGGAGGGCAATGATTTTGCAGCCCAGGATCAGCATAGACTCTACACTTGTCATGAGTGGAGAGAAGGACGGCATGGGGTAAGCTATGATGCTTGCCAAGTTCATATTTCCAGCCCACCTTCATTACCAGAGCTTGAGGTGGAAGGAGGTTTTCAGGAGTTGCCTTGTTGGGAGGTGGCTCATTTTGTCTGGATGATTGCTTGGAGATGGAGGATCCACAGGAGGGAGATATTCCTCATTATATTTTCGACTCCATGCCTGGATTGGAGAGAGGTGACGAGTTGGTTCACAGTTGATGGGCCAGCTTACACAGTCATAGATGCAGAGCAGCAGCGGTCATGGTCTTCAGTCATAGCCAGAGGCAGTGAGCAGTGCGAGCCATGGGACTTGGGCTATTATTGGCCATGGTGGCGATGGGACCCGGGCGGATTGTTGGTTGGCTGGTATCATGAGAAATCAGTTTGGGATCCTGGCATTGAGATATCCCTTCGTATCAGGGTGATGCAGGAGATAGAGAGGTTTCAGTGGGACCCAGGCACATTTTGCGGTATCGGTGAGGAGCATCAGCTAGAGAGTAGGCTTGTTCAAGCACTGCTTGAGAACAAGCAATTTTTGCCGGATGAGGATGCCACTTGGGAGAGCGAGCAGACTTTACAGCATCCATCACTTCAGTTGCTTGAGGACAAGCAACGTTTTGCCGGGGGAGACTGTAATATTCCCAATTAGCTTTGCTAATTGGAATATTTCATCTTTGTTTGATTTTGCCGCTTTAGCTAGAAATAATAAATAAAGTGAGAAATAAGAGGGGTCACCTCACTTTAGCCACCTCACTTTATAAAATAAAGTGTTTTTCCTAGTTGATTGACGTTATAACTTAGAAAGGAGGCCTTGGGGGTCCACATGTGTATGAGGGGAGGCCTCACGCTGGCCCAAGGTTAACTGCGCAGGCTAAGGAGAGTGAAGGACGCAGTCAAGGTTTTGGAGGGAGTTTAGCACTATAAAAGGTGGGGTTCTCACCTCATTTGGGCATGCATGATTTGATATTGATATTGAGAGCTAGACTTCTGTCTGCTTCAGCACGTCGGTTGTTTAGTCGGTCTGCAGCGCTGTTTAGTGCAACCGAGTGTCTCCGTTCGGAGATCTCACCCTTAGCCTCGGGGGACTTCGAGTGCCTGCCCTGGTAAGGTTATTTTCTGGTATCACCCTTAGCTTCGAGGGACTTCGAGTGCCTGCCCTAGTAAGGTTATTTTCTGAGTAACATCCTTCAGTTTCAGTGGTAATTAGCAGCAGTTTTCTGGTGGAGATTTGGAGAGGAGGAAGCCCCTTCTTGTGGCTGCGCAGATCCAGGAGGTAGGACGCTGATCCAGAGAGGGAAGGACGCAGATCCAGCAGGAGGACGCAGATCTGAATAGTGAGGACGCTGATCCAGTTGTCCAAGGCAGAGAGGACGCAGATCTGAAGAGGTATTGGCAGATCCAGTCTTGGGGGACGCAGATCTGGAGAACTAGTAGCAGATCCAGCCTTGGAGGACGTAGATCTGAAGAGATATTGGCAAATCTGGCCTTGGAAAGTGCGGTCTGGAGAGATACCATCGAGATCCGGCCCTTGGAGGATGCGAATGCGAGGAGATATTGGCGAGATCCCGACCTAGATGCGAAGGTGCCCGCGAGCGAATCGACCTTGGAGGGGCCTTGGTCCCGGGTGATGAGGCCAACGATACGGATAGGAGGACTCAGATCCAGCAGATCTGGGCAGAGAGGACGCAGTTCCAGTCAGGGAGGACGCTGATCTGATGAGCAGGATCTTGTGTGTGGGGTTTGGCAACGTTTTTCAGTGTTTCCAGCCTTGAGGAGCTGATCATCTCATCTGGAGGATTTGTGGCCAGCATTTCATCTGTCTTCTGCGCTGTCACTAGCAGAGACAACGTTTTTATTGGTGAGGGTTTGGAGGATTGAGATCGGCCATCTTCTAGTCTTCAGTTCATAGTTCCATTGCATTCCAGCAGCAGCTCTTCATAGCAGATCCTTGACCCGGCTAGAATTGGCCCCCATCTTAAACTAAACCATTATTTGTTCTAAGGGTCTCCACTTGCACTAGGGCAAGGATAGGTGCACTCATCCACAGTTATCTTGTACTCCTCTATGTATTGCTGAATTAATAAAATGGCTTAGTTTTCTGGCATTCTATGTGTACTTGTTCCTTGATCTGGTTCCAGCATTGTATTTTGTATATCTGTCTGGCATATTTCTGTGTATTACTGGTTATTTCCCTTTGGGGATATTACATGATACTATATTAAGCTCATTGTACTCTCTGTAGAAAATTTTATGATAATATAATAGAAGAATATTTTCACATTGTTTTCCCCATTGTGGGTTTTTCCTTGGTTTTTGACCAAATCTTGTGTCTCTTGTTGATGTGCTATATTGTCTCCTTTTTCATTGCATTTATTGTTCTATCTTCAATTACCGTTGATGAATGGAAATACTAATTGTAATTGGAAATATTGCTAAGTGAATTTTTGAATTGGGCTAAAGTAATTGATGCATCATAGAACAATATGAAAATGAACACCTTTTTAGTCAGTTTTATTAAAGGTTGTTGAACTCTTAATTAAACTGAGAGGGGGGGGGGTGAATCAGTTTAACACATTCATGGACTTTTAAAACTTTTTCATTAAAACTTATTCACACCTTCATTTCATGTTCAACTTTATGTGTGAGCAATCTTAATTTGTGAGTAGCAATTAATAAGCAGATTAGATAATGTACCAAAAATCTTAATATGTGAGCAACAAGTATTAAGCAGAACAAATAAACCATATCAACACATAAAAATCATGCATAGAGACACCAGATATAAGTGGAAACCTATAAAGGGAGAAAACCACATCTTATTATTGTTGTGATGAAAAGGCAAGCTCCAACTCCCTCTCACCACTGATTTTTTGTAGGCTCCAACCCACAGGAGGCTCCTACCTCAATTATGCAAGCTACAACTTGCAAGGAAGCTCCAAATCCCTTCAATTTTCTGCAGGCACCAACCTACAGGAGGCTCCAACCTCGGTCGGCTGGCGACATTTTATCAAGCTACAACTTGATGTGGAAGCACCAACTCCCATCTATTTTCTGCAGGTACCAACCTACAGGAGGCTCCTACCTCAGTCAGCTACAACTGACATCTATCAAGCTACAACTTTATAGGGAAGCTCCAACTTCCTTACTCTTTCAAAAGAAAACACTTGCTGATTTACCTTGGATATCAGCTCTGTTCTATACCATCTTCACTGTTGTGCATCAGTGTTCATATCTGCCTTATATCATTTCAGCATCTTCTCAGATTCACTATCAGCTCCTCCTTCTCTGCTCATCTCCTCCTTCTTCTCTGCCTCACTGCTTCATTTCTACATTCTCTAACTTTTCACAGCATCTCATTCTGCTCCTCCTTCTTCTTACCTTCTTTGCCTCAATTCCGCATTCTCCAACCTCTCTAACCTCTCTCTGCATATCAAGGTGATATCATTTATAGAGATTTCCTTATGACTGTTAGCATTCCACAGGTAATTCGAAGTGAATAGCCCTGACTCTTTGCCTTCTGCATTCTCATTTTTTTGTCCAGCTCACTTAGAAGAATATAGCCATTTGTACAGATTTCAGTTTTACAGTGGAGTTTTGTTTTCCTACGGAGACTTGCCAATGCATCACAAACAATATAAATCAATTAAATCATTTACACTTAATTACAATGAGAGCTCAAGCTCACTCATTCAGCCTCTTGGTTCACTGCGCTTGTCTTTTCTGTAACTGTGTTTTGTCCCTTTCGGCTCTGTTTGTTTTCCTGTTCACTGTCGCAGTGTAACTGCCATATGCCATACATATGTAACTGCGCTTTTTATATCATGCTAATTAATTCTCGGCACAGTAATAATAAGGCATTTTAATATGTGCACTGCTGTGGTGTAACTGCTATGTATCTGTAATAGCGCCTTTTATATATAACGCAATTTCAACTCTCAGCATAATTATATAGAGTTTTAACATACAAACTGCCGCGTTATATAACTCAGATACCTCTTGGCAATATCACAATAATGAATCATTTTAATGCATAAAATGCCCTTTTGGGCCCACTTCGCCGAACTTTCCGATACGATGTATCACTCCTCGACTGCTTCCGATTGCGATTGATCGCAATCGCAATTTCCATTTAAATGTTCCGATGCTCTGCTCCTTCTCCGATGCGATCAGTCACTGTTCACTTTGAAATGTCGATGCGATGGGTGGCTTCGATGCGATGTAACACTGTTCATTTTGATGTGCCGATGCGATGAATTGCTTCGATGCGATTAGGCCGGAACTCAAGAAAAATATGAAAGTCATCGTTTAAACATATCGGGTCCGAAACTCAATCGCAATCGCAATTTTTGTTAACATGTTCCGCTGCCAAGTTTTCTCCGATGCGATTCGTGAGGGTCCCACTTGCGTATTAATTCACATAACATACATTGTAATCCTTATTTGTGGGCACTTCTTCACTTTGAACCATATTAGACCCCACAACATGTATCCTCGAATTAATATTCAGATAACAATTGAGGTTATAAAACATCGTTTTAATAAGTTTGAACCAACAAATGCGGATCTACTGTTACGCACTTTAAACCCAATGTTTAAAGGTCTTCGGAGTATTGTAAATGTGTTTCAAAACAATATTTGAACTCGTTATTCCCAGACTCCTTCCTTTCATTTACTTATCGAGTTAAACCCTCTCATTGTTATAATCCTTCGCTTAAAGCAATCCTGGGCATTTAGATATACGATGATAGACTTTTAACAGTCGAAGGCTTTCTATAGTTCAAACCTTGTATTAAGGTTCCCTGTCTATGATATATTGACTACGCATAAAATAATGCCAATATAATTGGCGTTCACTTTATATTAACTCCGACCCCAGAACTTTGACAAACTCAACACAACCATTGCAAATAAAGCGGCCCCAACGTTTATCATACCTCTGTGTAACTTCGATCACGATCCAACGGTTATAAGCCCATCGCGCTCCAATCAAATATCCAATGGCGTATAATGAATATTGCGCAACAAAGTTGCACGTGACTTGCTCCTCCAAAATCACGCGATAAAGGTGGTTTTTACAAACCACTTTTTCCCACGCGTCATTCTGTTTGTGGAATCGCGTTATTTTTCTCAAATCAGCTTACCGCTTTAGGAGCTATGCGAATACCATAAACTGTTTCTTGAATCCGGCTTTCACTGTTCCTCACGGTTCCGCCTCTCATTTATGGTTTCGCTTCATTTCTTAACTTCGTTCTTTTATACGTTTCAACACCTTTGTTGATATAAACTCTGCCCTTGCTTTGTCTTCGCATTCACATTACTTCATCTACAACTCACACAGAAGTTAAATAGCCCACTATGCCCTTAATGCAACCGGACCATCGCTTCTTCCTTAACCTCTAACTCTGCACTATCGACCCTCCAATCGATAGCATATTAACCACAGTGTTAAATAGTATATAACAATCCGATGTGCAGATACCTGTTTACAATTAACCCTTCCTTCAATCCTGATCTGAGGTTACTACTGGTCGGTTAAATCCTTCAATTACAGAGAATTAGATGACAGATCAAACCCTCACTTCTTTCTTCTAACCGATTCAATCAACAGATACAATATCGATATTATTTAATATCGATTCCTCTCCTATGTATAGAGCCTCGTCTCAGAGCTTAATCCAGAGCGTAGTATGTACTTGTCGAACCAAGTATATTTTTATAGAATTAAAGCAAACAGGGCACATCTCGCATCCAATTTCAAAGCAGATTCTTTCATAAAGATGAATTTACTTACAGAATCAAATGTTTAATACCTCCCAGCATTCCACTCTTCATAACATGTTCAATCAAACTCCTTCAGGCCCTTTCAACTTCACTGCTCTATCTCTAATTCCTCTGCTGCTTCTGCTTCAATTCCTCTGTTTCATCTGCCTTTGTTGCCTCTGCTGTTTCAGGTGCTCCTCCTTTGCCATCTCCTTTGCCATCAATGACAACATTTCCAACAGTCTCCCCCTTTGGCATTGATGGCAACACATCCACCAATAATCCAATGCTTCTTCTGCCTATCTGCTTTTCCTCCCCCTTTGACATCAATGGCAAAGGGTTGCACATCTCTCAATGTAGATTCTATCTCTGCATTTCCTCTCTCTGAGATGTGTTTAGGCCTTCTTCTTCTGACTTTGTACCCTATTGCTCCAAATTGGTGTACAAGAGTTGTTGAGAGAACACTTTTGAGGATTATTGATCTTGAATGTACACTGAAAGTTGATACAATCCCAAAGCACTGACTCCTTTCACTTGTATAAAGCTGAAAGTGAGGATAATGACACTTCATAGAACACATTGTACCATCTTTATCTAATCAGAGATGCATCATTGGATTAAACCTAAAATACTGAGAATGCTTCAAATATACTTCAGTCTCTATCTGATGTAGTGTGCCAATACATTTCTGTTGAGGAAGATTGTAGATGGAATATGTCTTCTTCTGCAATACTCATCTGCAGTACAGCATCTGTTCAATTGTGATGAAGTCAATATATCTTTTATTGATGTGGTACACTTTTCCTGCCTGTTGGTGATGATATGAGCTAGGATACTGAAAAAGATATTACCCTTAATAGCTGAAGGTTATTGTTCCAGATGTGATCAATGAATCAACCAGAATTTGATCTAAGAAATCAAATCTGTTTACCGCTGAAGTATGTTCTTGATGGCTCCATGATAGTGTTTTGAGCTTCAACTGACCCAACTAATTCTTCATACTTTCGATACTTAAACTTTCTATCATGATGATAAAAAAAAATATATTCAAGATGTTTTAATAGCAAACAGATTTCACACGGTGTTATGAATGATCTTAAGAGAAGAGGCCTGATATGTATATGTACTGACTTCAGGAAGGCATCCAAAAAAAAATACTGTTTCAATGCTCAATATCATGTTTCAAGAGTAAACAAAATACTGATCCTTTAGCCTTTTCATTGACCCTTTTATGTTGGATGTACTCTTGCCTTAACCTTTGATCCTGAGGACCTGTACCTTATCGTTGCTCCATGATAACACTTGATATTCTGTTGATAGGCATGCTGTTTGTACCAAGTACCAATTAATACTTCTTTCACTTCAGCTTGCTCATGAACCCAATGTTAAGGCATCCTTCATGAATTCTACTACTGAGCTTTCCATTGTTCACACCAACAATCATCAATATGCTGAGTTTGATCTTGTCATTATTAACCTCTTGCTTGGTCTGTCATTCTGGTTTAAAGGAGTGTCACTGCATTTTCCTTTCTAGGACTGCTCGAGAGTCATTGCTGCTTTACATACAATTCAGCTGTTCTACCATAATAATCTTCAGGAAGACATCTTCAATTCGTTTATCACTTACTTAGTTGTACTCCTCCAAGGGACATTTTCATAGATGAAAGAAGTAATGATACAATGATGAGAGGCTCTTTTCTTACTCATCTTTCTTAAGGTGAATCGTTGTTCATACTAGCAGAATGATGCACAATGTGATCATCACTTTAATGTGTTGATGTCTTCTTCTATCATCATGGCTGCTTGCTGCTTTCTCTCCTTCCATCAACCTGCAGGCTATTGTGTGCTTTAGATAATCTTCTTTCTGATCTTTTAACAGTTGCTATTTCATGGAGCTCTTCTTAGACTGCTTTTGTGGGAATAATTTATGAACTGCTCTCCCCCTAAGACGTTGCTTCATATTTGTCACTGGATGGATTTTTTCTTTGCTTTCTAGAGCAGCTCCCCCTGAGACTATGGAGGATTCGTTATGTTATTGAGATAATAGGCTCCCCCTTTCTCTTTTCCTTCCATACTTTATTGGGGTTCTTCATAATGTTTGCACTTCTTTTAGATTCATAGTTTTGTTTGATTTGCTTTGTTTCCATCATCTGTCTAGAGTTCTTTAATATATATGGCAGTTTACAGTCCTTTGATTTGTGGCCAAGCTTGAGGCATACATAACATCTTATTTTTTCAAAGTACATTTGAGTTGATGTATAATACTTTGTTCCCCTTCTTGAATACATTTTACAATCAACAATTTTATGTCCAAAATTATTGCATGCATAACAGTAGCCATGGAAATGATTTGTGTACCTGGTGAGAGATTGTCTTTTCCCTTTGCTTGCTTGAGGTGTTCTTCTTATTTGCTGCATCCTTTGCTGGTAATCATTGATTCTCTGTCTTACAATGTGTTGCACCATGTCTTGGTTTGTGGCAGGCAAAACAAGTGATACTTCTCATAGGTGGAAAGAACCTTCTTTGACTTCTTCCAAATTTATTCAATTCACCCTCATAAGTGTATGGGCCTTTTTCAGCTAACTGTTTCATCCTCTCATTCTCTGTCTTTTCATGTTGCTGCTTGATTCTATTTGTTTCTTTGCAACTCATGTTCTTGCTGGTTTCTGCTTCTGTAGGAATTTGCTGAGCTGCTTCACTGTTCTTTATAGCTTTTACAAAAATGATTTTCCTGTTATCTTCTATCTGGGACTTACTAGTTTCTCCTTCATATCCTATACCAGCCTTTATGAGAGGTGACCTTTGAGCATTTAGCATTTTGTCCAATTTTCTAGTGCCTTTCATTAGAGGTGTATTCATTAATAGTTCTCTTTGGGCTTTTTCTAAGTTCTTTCTTAGGCTCACTACTTCTTCTTCCAATTTTTCACATTCAAGACTTTTCTCTCTCATTTGTTCCAGCAGAGTGTCTTCTACTTTCTTTGCTTCTTCAAGCTGTGTTTTCAAGCCTATAATTTCTTTCTTATCTTCATATTCTTTCTCATCACATATTTGCACCACTGTCTTAAGGTCTTTGTTTTCATTCTTCAGTCTTTCTATTTCAGTCAAGGTTGTGTCAAGTTTGGCTTTTTCTTCAGCTGCAATTTCTTCATGGTTCTTACTACCATTCACACTAGCAGGTACCTCATTTGATTGAATATTTTCCTTTTGACCTGAAGTTTTCTTCTTCTTAATTCTCTTCTCCTTCTTGACAATGCAGTCCTCTGTGTCTATTCCATGCATGAAATGCAATCTGTCCCAGATTTCTTTTGCAGAGGTTAAATCCATTATCAACTCAAGGTCCTTGTTATGAAGACTGTTATATATCACACATTTTGCCTTGGCATTCCTCTGTTGTTCTTTCACCGTGGGGGAGTCTGTGCAGTAACCATCACAAACAAGCTTCCATACCTCAGGTTCATAATTCCATAGTCCTGTTTTAACTTTATCTCTCCATTCAATAAATTTTGTTGTATTTAACACTGGTACATTTTGATAGTCCATGACTCAACCAGATCTCCTTCAAGCCTTTAAGCTTACACCAAAGGAGCCAGCTCTGATACCAATTGTTGAACCCTTAGTTAAACTGAGAGGGGGGGGGGGGTGAATCAGTTTAACACATACATGGACTTTTAAAAAATTTCATTAAAACTTATTTACACCTTCATTTCATGTTCAACTTAATATGTGAGTAATCCTAGAATGTGAGCAGCAAGTATTAAGATAATGTAACAACAAACTTAATATGATAGCAGCAAGTATTAAGTAGATTAGATAAACCATATCAACACATAAAAATCATGCACAGAGACACCAGATATAAGTGGAAACCCATAAAGGGAGAAAACCACATCTTATTATTGTTGTGATGCAAAGGCAAGCTCCAACTCCCTCTCACCACTGATTTTCTGTAGGCACCAACCTACAGGAGGCTCCTACCTCAATTCTGCAAGCTACAACTTGCAAGGAAGCTCCAACTCCCATCAATTTTATGCAGGCACCAACCTACAGGAGGCTCCAACCTCAGTCAGCTACAACTGACATTTTATCAAGCTACAACTTGATGTGGAAGCACCAACTCCCATCTATTTTCTGCAGGCACCAACCTACAGGAGGCTTCTACCTCAGTCAGATACAACTGACATCTATCAAGCTACAACTTGATAGGGAAGCTCCAACTTCCTTACTCTTTCAAAAGAAAACACTTGCTGATTTACCTTGGATATCAACTCTATTCTGTACTATCTTCACTGTTGTGCATCAGTCTTCATATCTACCTTATATCATTTCAGCATCTTCTCAGATTCACTATCAGCTCCTCCTCCTTCTCTGCTCATCTCCTCCTTCTTCTCTGCCTCACTGCTTCATTTCTGCATTCTCTAACTTTTCACAGCATCTCGTTCTGCTCCTCCTCCTTCTTATCTTCTCTGCCTCAATTCCGCATTCTCCAACATCTCTAACCTCTCTCTGCATATCAAGGTGATATCATTTATAGATATTTCCTTATGACTGTTAGCATTCCACAGGTAATTCGAAGTGAATAGCCCTGACTCTTTGCCTTCTGCATTCTCATTTCTTTGTCCAGCTCACTCAGAAGAATATAGCCATTTGTACAGATTTCAGTGTTACAATGGAGTTTTGTTTTCCTACGGAGACTTGCCAATGCATCACAAACAATATAAATCAATTAAATCATTTACACTTAATTACAATGAGAGCTCCAACTCACTCATTCAGCCTCTTGGTTCACTGCGCTTGTCTTTTCTGTAACTGTGTTTTGTCCCTTTCGGCTCTTTTTGTTTTCCTGTTCACTGTCGCAATGTAACTGCCATATGCCATACATATGTAATTACGCTTTTTATATCATGCTAATTAATTCTCGGCACAGTAATAATAAGGCGTTTTAATATGTGCACTGTCGTGGTGCAACTGCTATGTATCTGTAACAACGCCTTTCATATATAACGCAATTTCAACTCTCGGCATAATTATACAGAGTTTTAACATACAATCTGCTGCGTTATATAACTCAGATACCTCTTGGCAATATCACAATAATGAATCATTTTAATGCATAAAATGCCCTTTCGGGCCCACTTCGCCAAACTTTCCGATGCGATGTATCACTCCTCGACTACTTCCGATTGCGATTGATCGCAATCGCAATTTCCATTTAAATGTTCTGATGCTCTGCTCCTTCTCCGATGCGATCAGTCACTGTTCACTTTGAAATGCCGATGCGATGGGTGGCTCCGATGCGATGTAACACTGTTCATTTTGATGTGCCAATGCAATGAATTGCTCCGATACGATTAGGAAGGAACTCAAGCAAAATATGTAAGTCATCGTTTAAACATATCGGGTCCGGAACTCAATCGCAATCGCAATTTTTGTTAACATGTTCCGCTGCCAAGTTTTCTCCGATGCGATTCGTGAGGGTCCCACTTGCGTATTAATTCACATAACATATATTTTAATCCTTATTTGTGGGCACTTCTTCACTTTGAACCATATTAGACTCCACAACATGTATCCTCGAATTAATATTCAGATAACAATTGAGGTTATAAAACATCGTTTTAATAAGTTTGAACCAACAAATGCGGATCTACTGTTACACACTTTAAACCCAATGTTTAAAGGTCTTCGGAGTATTGTAAATGTGTTTCAAAACAATATTTGAACTCGTTATTCTGGGACCCCTTCCTTTCATTTACTTACCGAGTTAAACCCTCTCATTGTTATAATCCTTCGCTTAAAGCAATCCTGGGCATTTAGATATACGATGATAGACTTTTAACAGTCGAAGGCTTTCTATAGTTCGGACCTTATATTAAGGTTCCTTGTCTATGATATATTGACTATGCATAAAATAATGCCAATATAATTGGCATTCACTTTATATTAACTCCGACCCCGGAACTTTGACAAACTCAATACAACCATTGCAAATAAAGCGGCCCCAGCTTTTATCATACCTCTGTGTAACTTCGATCACGATCCAACGGTTATAAGCTCGTCGCACTCCAACCAAATATCCGACGGCGTATAATGAATATCGCGCAACAAAGTTGCACGTGACTTGCTCCTCCAAAATCACACAATAAAGGTGGTTTTTACAAACCACTTTTTGCCACTTGTCATTCCGTTTGTGGAATCGCATTATTTTTCTCAAATCAACTTACCGCTTTAGGAGCTACACGAATACCATAAACTGTTTCTTGAATCCGGCTTTCACTGTTCCTCACGGTTCCACCTCTCCTTTATGGTTCCGATTCATTTCTTAACTTCGTTCTTTTATACATTTCAACGCCTTTGTTGATATAAACTCTGCCCTCGCTTTGTCTTCGCATTCACATTACTTCATGTGCAGCTCACACAGAGGTTAAATAGCCCACTGTGCCCTTAATGCAACCGGACCATCACTTCTTCCTTAACCTCTAACTCTACACTATCGACCCTCCAATCGACAACATATTAACCACAGTGTTAAATAGTATATAACAATCCGATGTGCGGATACCTGTTTACAATTAACCCTTCCTTCAATCCTGATCTGAGGTTACTACTGGTCGGTTAAATCCTTCAATTACAGAGAATCAGATGATAGATCAAACCCTCACTTCTTTCTTCTAACCGATTCAATCAACAGATACAATATCGATATTATTTAATATCGATTCCTCTCCTATGTATAGAGCCTCATCTCAGAGCTTAATCCAGAGCGTAGTAGGTACTTGTCGAACCAAGTATATTTTTACAGAATTAAAGCAAACAAGGCACATCTCGCATCCAATTTCAAAGCAGATTCTTTCATAAAGATGAATTTACTTACAGAATCAAATGTTTAATACCTCCCAGCATTCCACTCTTCATAACATTTCAATCAAACTCCTTCAGTCCCTTTCAACTTCACTGCTTTGTCTCTAATTCCTCTGCTACTTCTGCTTCAATTCCTCTGTTTCATCTGCCTCTACTGCCTCTGCTGTTTCAGGTGCTCCTCCTTTGCCATCTCCTTTGCCATCAATGACAACATTTCCAACAAAGGTTCCACCATCTGTGAGTCTCTTGAGAAAGCACCTCTAGTAATTGTAAATGCCCATGAATCCATGTAGCTCTGTAAGGATCTTGGGTGTTGGCCAATCATGAATAGTTTGTATATTTCCTTGTTGTACTTGTACCCCTTTTGTGCTGATATTGTGCCTGTAATGTCCCCAGTTTTGATTTTTCATCTGAGAGAATTAATGTTTTTCATTGGGGAGGTGCTAAGCATAACACAATTTTGTAAATGGAGCATTGGAGACATTTTTGGCGTATGGGACTTGTTACCCGCCACTTTGTGGGTAATATCCCTAGGAATTTTTTTTTCTCCAAGATGGTCCTCAACTGACAACCCTTGGCAGCCACTAGCTAGTTCGTTGTGCCATTTCTCCGCCACCTGAGCCAGCCATGTGGTCCCTAACCCATCTATCACGATTGTATGTTTGAAGGTGGGCCTCCCGAACCTAAAGGGATGCCTTGTCGTTTGGTAATTGAGTATTGATTTTGCTTATATGGGACACTTCTGGGCATGGATTAGTGGGGGGATTCAGCGGAAAGAGTGGGCTAGGTTTGTGCTTATGTCCCCTACACCTATTTTGGATGTTACCCTTAGCTCTTAGTCCCGTGGGATCTCCGTTACTGACCATTGGGTTTTAGGGTGGTACTACATGGGAAACCTCAATTTTGGTTGCGTGGTCCCACTCCCTCATCCATATATATCACTCACCTTTCATTTATTATAACCTCATTCATGATATTTCCCACCTGGGTTCAAATTGCCTCACTGGGTCCACATAGGGTTAGCCTCCCCTTCTCCTTGCCCACACCTTGGGTTGGGCTTAGAATGATACCTCAGAGGTTGATGCAGTTGAAAAGAAAAATAAAAGCATAATTGGCCACATTCAACAGGAAAATGTACCACAAAATGCAAAATATGGTCGGGACAAACATATTTAGCACGTGGGAAAAATCCAATGCATGAGCTCTACCTCATACCCATGGCCATCACCCTGGTTACATAGGCCATAGATGAGCCTTCTTTTTCATTCAAGAACCCATGATTGTCTTGCCCTCTGGTGGGAAATGAGCTGCCCTACTTTAAAGGGGGTATCCACTGCTATATCTTACACATCATGCTCTTATCCCTTGAGCCCCGAGCAATTAATCAAAGAAAAATCATAAAAGGCAAAAGGCATATAAAGAAGGGTGAAAAAATCAAGGTCGGGGCACCTCATGTACCACGATTGCTCCCTCCTATACATTATACACATGAGTGTGGGCTTCCTTTTTTCTAGATACCCTTGTACCCCGATATGTGGCCCGAGGCTACCCCTTTTATCACCTATTCCATTCACCTCTTTATCACATGCCACGTCCATTTGAAGGATGTACCTTGAACATACTATCCCCTCTAACGATAGAAACCACCTAATAAGGTACTTGGTTAACCCCCTTTGGAGCTTGGAGCCATTAGCACATGCCAAAGCCCACTATTTTAGGGCATGCCATTATGACGTGTCCACCTGTTGTCCATGGTTTGTAAGCTTTTTTACTTGATTACTTTAATTAATTGTTTTGCGGGAAGGCTAGGGGATGCATTTAATCTTTTGCAGGATTGCAGATGGTTTCCATTTTGAGTTTGGTCTCCCTATATGGGGCCCTAACTTTCCAGAGGGATACATTGGCACATGTAGGGTGTGTGTAGATAGCCATGAGCCTCCACAACATTAGACAACACACCATGGATCCCCAAAGATGTTCATATATTGCTCAAGATTCACCTATTGGACGAGGAAGATGCACCTAGTTCACCATGCCCATCCGACCCCACAGTTGTACTATGCACTTGGCAGATGACCCAGGACTTGTATGTTGATGTGGCATCACTTACATCATCATCTGAGCCCTTACAGATGGTATACATGCATCTTTGACTTACTTGGAGACCCATGAAGTTATTTGTGTTCCCCCACACCCATTGGGAGCACCACAGGTTTATTGTTTGGAGAATAAGGGGCCAACCCCTTGTCCATCACTTTTGGGAGTCCTATTCATCATTATGGCACTTATGGACTTCATGAGGCTTCTTAGAGGGCCCAACGACATGTATTATTCATCATTTGATCTCTTAAGAGGCTTATTATTTTCTTTATGAGCTAGTTAGGTGGGCTTGTCACCAAAAGTTAGTTATTTTGAACATTATTTTATTTTAGGGGCTAATGTAGCCTCAATTAGCTAAATCGAACCTCTGAGGAGGTGTATAAATACAAGTGATGAGGATTGATTTTAGCATCATCACTTGGTTGGACTTCTCTCTCTCTAGAGAACTTCACTATTCTTCTTAGCGGATGAAATTTTGGAGCATGGAATGAATTTTGAAGTTTGGATAATTTTCGTTTTGTCTTGGAGCTTCTTAATTGGAAAATGATGAATGGTTGGATATACTCTTAATACATGTAAGTACATTTAATGCTATTTTTCCCTTTTGTTTTGTCACATACATTGCTACTAGATTTTCATTGTACTAGGGCTAATTCGCTGCATTCATTATTGCAAAGTTGTGGAAAGTGAGTTTCTAGATAGTGATGCACAATGTATGGTCCATGTAGTACGAAAGAATATTCTTAGAGATGTTTCTTTACTGAATTTCATCTTGATAAGCCATTAATTTTGTAAAACGAAGTATAAAGTTCTTGAAGCTGCTTTTGTTGCTGCCCTAATGGTCTGTGAAGTTGTCTTTAAGGGCTCCTCGACGTAGAAAATTCAGTGTCCATAGTCATAATTCTACTTGACTCCAATCTCCGCAAAAGGATTAGGCATTGGTCTTCCTTAGGTGATCACCTCAAAGCTTATTTCTTTCACCTTCCCCTCTTTTCTAGGCCTAGCCTACATAGGTCACCTATGGCATCAATTATCTCACAATTTAGCCATCCAAACACTTCGAGTTTTGGTCCACAGTTGCGTTGGTGTGTCCTTAAGAAGCCCTCAAAATTTCATGAGATTCAGACGATGGGATCTTGAGATATCGCAAGCCCTAGCTCGAAGACTGATTCTTGCCCTTGGTTTCCTTAGGCTAGAAACCTCATTGGGATCCTTACATTGCCTTGTATTGAAAATTCATTCTTTGGTCCCTTTCTCCCTCCGGATTAGTTCAAGTATATCATTGGTTGCTATGTAATATCCCTAATTTTGATTTTTCATTTAATAGGATTAACAAAGTTTATTGGGGAAGTCACTAGTGCTAAGCATAGTGCAATTTTGTAATCTGGGCATTGGAGACATTTTTGGTACATGGGACTTAGGAGAAATCGAAAATTCCAACCTTAGTTGAATGTGTGGACCACTCCTCAAGGAATACACATCCCTTGGGGGAAAAACCAATTGTGTGGGGAGGAGGTCGAAATATTTGGCTAAGGGACCCACAAGGAAAGGTGAGGCAACAATTATAAATAGAGGGTTGAAGGCAGCATGGAGCACTCTTGATAATTTGACATTTACACATTTTTGCTCTAGCTGTTCAGCAAAGTCACAAGTGCTATTTAGCACCAGAGGTTTCCAAGGGGAAGTCTCACCCTGTTCTTCGGTGGACCACGAGTGCTACCGTAGGGAGGTATTGTCATGACTTTGTGGAGGCTTGGGGGACCAGTCTCAAGTAGTAAAGCTTGCCTTAGCTTCAGCCTGGACGCAGAAGAAGAGCCACACAGTTCTTTGGTGAAGTGGGGTGTCGAAATTGGAGGCTATACCATTGTTGGGCAATTCCTTATCCAAATTGCAGGTGAAGGAAGAGAATTTATGGGAGCATATAGTGCCTTTCTCAACAGGACAAATTTCTTGGGTTGGGCCTATGCAAATTTGCCCCAGGACTACGCAGTCATTGGTGGAGTTGATTGTGGGGACGCTTGAGAGATAGATTGAGAAGATTAGGTTGATTGGAGTCTGATCAGAGGGAATTTGAGGAGAGTTTCCAACCCTTAGACGAGCGGAAAACACAACATTCCTTACAAGTTATATTTTCTGGCAGTGGAGGTGGGCCAAGTATTTGGGGGTCAATTTTGGAGCATAAAAAATAGAACAAAACATTTTTGGGTTTTTCTGGGTTTGTTGAGGAGAGGCCAAGACTAATTTCGCAGAATTTTTTGAGCAGTCTAGAGGGATCAAACAGATGTCTCTCTCCAACCAACAGTTGTCTGTCATTGGCACCATTTTGTGGGTCTTCCGGTGGGAAGGATCGAGACCAACTCCTCTTTGGGTCCTGCGAAAAAAATTAAAAGGAAGCTACAACAACAATTTCAGGCCAATCTGAGCATTTCAATAGGGGATTCGAACCATTTTCAGATAGCAGCAGTGGAAATTTTTTTGGGCAGCGCAGAGAGTTTGGGGGTTGAAACTTCTACTCATTGGGGCATCTTTCTCACCTTAGGTTTGTTTCCACTTGCTTATGCAAGCCTAGATGCACCTATTCCCTGTTATTGTACTCCCATTTATTCTAGATTTTTAATAAAATGGCTCAACTGTTGTGCTAAAATTTGTATTGGGTGTTTGGATGCCTTGTGTGTTAAAACTTTGGTCGTTTTCTAGTTCATGCTTCAGTTATTCACTACATAATTCCATTAGGAATATTACAATGGGATCGGAGCATGATTTTGGCTAGCTCTGGGTCTAAATCATGGTAATGCCCAAGTTGCTATTGTTGGGTTAGAATTCCAGAGGCTAAAACACTAGTCCAACATTATTCTTCAGATTTAACGCGTGCCCAAAAATGTCTCAGTAGGAGAAATTCCTTGAGAAATTTGAAAATTATACTGGGAACCTCGAGAGACTAGTGGAGTAGCTCGAAGAGTGGGCATCAGCAAGGCTAACAAGAAGAAAAAGCATATGCAGACCTACAGATGAAGAAAATGAGAGGAGCATGATTATTCAACAAACTTCCAGTATCAATACTACACATTAGGGGAATTTTGAGGTCTAAAATGGGCCTCCTAAGGAAAATGTACAATCAAAATTCATTTTATGAGAACCAATCAAATTTTAGGGGATGACATCATCGCTAATGGTTGAGGTGGCATTGCTTGAGCTAAAGGTACTTACTTGTCACATTCTCAATGGTGGATAAAAACTCATGGTTAACCATGGTAGTGCTCAAAGTACTTTTAAAGTCAAAGTATAGTACTCATAATAAATGTCATTTCACACTTTTTGAATAAAAATATATTATTGTCATTTCATATTTCTTGAAAGAAACAATGCAGGTCCCTATACATTTATTATATTATATTATATTATATTATTTTTATATAGTATATTAATTACATGTTATTATACAATTTAAATAATATAAATTTTAATTAATAGCATATAATATAATTAAGAATTTATATATTTATATTTATATTTTAATTTAAGTTATTTAAGTACAAAGGATAAATGCATTAGTTGTTCAATGATAATGAATTTTCTTGAAAAACTCATTCTTATTTATAGTCACATCAATACAATTTTTTTATTAATTTTATTTTGGCACAACTTTTGAATTGAATTTAACTATGGTTACATGGATTGTGGTGCAAAAAGTGAATTGAAAATTCATAAGTATTATTTTATTGGTTTAGATATTATTTTATTATTTCCTTAGGAGGCCCATTTTAGACCTCAAAATTCCTCTAATGAAAACAAAGATTGAAGGTGAAGAAAGTGACGAGATAAGAGAAGACCCACCCATTGAGAAGGGAGTTTATCTAGATACACTCCATCTAGTTGAGCATGAAGCTAATGGCACGCAGGAGGAGCACGTGGATACACCTAGTTTGATACATGAGTCACCCTTGTTGGAGTTTCCTTTGGTCACCCAGTTGACACATTGGTGGAGACAGTTGAGCATACACCCGTTGATCAAGTGTCAGGAGGCACAAGGGTCTCCACTGTTGATGTGGGGCCATCCATTGTTGAGGGATCCATTGATGAGGCATCCAAGTCTATGATAGAGTTTTAGGACAACAACCACCTACGACTGACTGGTGAGCATGTATTGCATGTTGGGTTATCTATGGAGGCACAGTTGGATGCTCATGTTGAGCCTGTGATGGAAGAGGATGTGTTGGAGAACTCTTCAACTTCATCTTCAGGAATGGCACTTTCTGCTTGTGGTTGTCAAGCATCTGGTTATGCATTAAATGTATCTTCTTCTTCTCATTCTCATGAGTGGCTCATTGATTCTGAAGCTTCTTACCACATGACCAAAAATAAAGCCATGTTTTCTTCTTTAAATGATTGTAACACCAAATATATTTATGTTGGTGATGATAGATCTCTTAGAGTTGTAGGATTTGGAACCATTCATCTAGATAATGGTCAGTTTAATGATGTACTATGTGTTCCTACCTTGTCATGAAACCTTTTATCTGTTTATCAGATAACTCATTCAGGTGAAGGGAAAATAGTAGAATTCTCACCTCATGATGTTGTAATCAAGGACCTCAAAGATCCTAGACATATTTTAGCTAATGGCATTGCTGATGATTCCACAAGGTTGTATAAGTTTGACAACTTTGGGTCATCATATCTTCCCTCCATTTTTGTTTCTCATAATGATGAAGTGAGCAAACTTTGGCATGAGTGATTTGGTCACTTAAACTATTGCTCTCTTCAAAATCTGTAAATAAAATATGGTGATAGGTCTTCCTATGGTATCTTGCCGAGATGGTGTTTGCTCTGGATGTGTACTCGGAAAAGATCATCGAGATAATTTTGACAAACGTGCCTCTTGGCACGCTTCAGCCCCTTTGTAGCTTGTGCACAGTGATTTATGTGGTCCACTTCCTGTTGTCTCTTTCTCTGGTTGCGAGTACTTATTAACTTTCATTGATGATTTTTCCAGACGCACTTGGGTATACTTCTTAAAACTCAAGAGTGAAGTTTTTAACATGTTCTTGGCCTTTAAGGCCTTTGTTGAGAAACAATCTAGACATCAAATTCTCAAGTTAAGATCAGACAATGGAGGAGAATATGTTAACAACAAATTTATCAACTTCTGCACTGAGCATGGCATTCAATTGCAACATATTGTTCCATATACTCCACAACAAAATGGTGTAGATGAAAGGAAGAATCGCACCTTAAAAGAAATGGCTAATTGTATGCTTCAATCTAAAGGACTTAGTCTCAATTTTTGGGCAGAAGCAATTAACTGTGCAAATTACATAGTAAATCGCACTCCTACTAAGGTTTTAAGGAATATAACTCCAGAAGAAGCCTGGAGCTCAATCAAACCATATGTAAGACACTTTCGTGTTTTTGGAAGTGATGCTTGGGCCCATATTCTAGATGCGAAACATGAAGCCTTAGAACCTAAGAGTGAAACATGCATTTTTGTTGGATATTCTGAAGATGTCAAAGGATATAGACTTCTTCAACCAAAATCCAAAAATATAATCATTAGAAGAGATGTCAAATTTGATGAAAATATATCGGCCTGTGAGCCTAGTTCTGTGGGTGTGCCACCTTTGGCCTACCAGCTTGATTCGGCATATGTGCCACCTCTCTCCATCTCTTCTATTTTTTATAGCATTCCTTCTAGTTCAAATGATGACAGCGAGGATGACAATCCTACTCCATCTCTTGAAGATATTCCTTTATCTCCACAGCTTCCGAGATGGGTCTGCTCTACTCGGGATGCAACAGGTTCTCTTGCAGGTGACCCTGCAGATCGACGTCGTACACGTTCTTAGTTCAAAAGAGCCTCTTCCTTATTAGCTCAAGTTCCAAAAAATCCTGATCCAGACACCTTTGAAGAAGCTTCAGGGCATCCAGATTGGGATGAAGCTATGAATGAAGAATATCGTTCCTTATTGGAAAACGATACTTGGAATCTTGTTCCTCTTCCAAAGGGAATAAAACTTGCCAGATGCAAATGGGTTTATAAAACAAAGTTTGGACCAGATGGAAAAGTGGATAGACATAAAACTCGTCTTGTTGCTAAATGATTTTCACAAGTTGAAGGCATTGACTATACTAAAACCTTCTCCCCCATTGCCAAAATGAATTATATCCACCTTGTTCTTTCCTTTGCCGCCTCCTTTAAATGGGAAGTCCATCAGATGGATGTTACATCCGCCTTCTTACATGGAGATTTGCATGAAGAAATCTACATGGAACAACCCCCTGGCTTTATCCAAAACGACTCTAGCCTTGTTTATCGCCTTAGGAAGTCTCTCTATGATCTCAAACAAGCTCCTCGGGCTTGGTATGCTAAAATGGATAGGTTTCTATTAGATAATGGCTTTTCTAGGTGTCATTCTGACAATACTATCTACACCAAGAAAGTGGGTAAGTCCTTCACCATCCTTGTTCTTTATGTTGATGATCTTATCCTTACTGGTAGTGATCCCAACCATATAAACCATGTGAAGTCTAGCCTCAAAAAGAATGCTAAGCATCTCCATTGTTGATTGGTTTCACTGATTTTGATTGGGTTAGTGACCTTGATGATCGAAAGTCTACTGTAGGATATGTATTGACTCTTGGTTCACGACCTATTACATGGTCTTGTAAGAAGCAAAGTGCCATCTCTCCTTCTTCGGCAGAAGTAGAGTATCGTGGTGCAATTGAAGCCAGCAAGGAAGCCATGTGGCTTCGTCAGATCCTGTCTGAATTTGGTCTTCATCAGCAATATCCAACTACACTTTGGTATGATAATCAGAGTGCCATTCAACTATGCAAAGATCCAGTTCAGCATCAATGTATGAAACACATTGAGCTTCATATACACTTCATCAGAAATCTCATTCATGACTGTGTTCTTGAAGTGCAGTATTGTTCAACCAATGATCAAGTTGTCGATATCTTTACAAAGGCTCTCATAGAAGCGAAGTTTACCGAACTTCGATCTATGCTTGGAGTTTAGGAAAGTTATCATTAAGGGGGGGATAGGCTCTAATGCCTCCTTCCTTCTCCTATTGTGTCACCTTTGTAAATCCTTCAATCCTATCCCAAGTTGTTCTTAAGGGGGGATGTTAGGATATTTTGACACATAGTAAATATTCTCCTTTTGTGTCGCCTTTGTAAATCCTTCAATCCTATCCCAAGTTTTTCTTAAGGGGGGATGTTAGGATATTCCGACACATAGGAAATAGTTAAGTATAACTTGGTCTAGTGTAGAGTTAGGTAAATTGTGTTTTTTACTATGTACATTTGTAACTTATAATCCGACGATTGCGATATGTAGTGAGTCGATGGTTCACTCTCTCCTCGGTATTAACGACACTTGATCCGGGGCTTAACACCCGATTTGTCCATGATCTCTATTTATATAGCATGGAGGGTCATTTGTCCAGTAACTGTTTATGAGAGAAGCTTATGTAAACTTTCTTTTTATATTAATAAATTGCCTGAAGTGGCCACGTTGGCTCAGACCGTGGACTGTTTCCCTCTTCAAGGGTTTTAACCACATGATATACTGGTGCATTGATTTGTGATCTGTTTGTGATCGGTGACCTTTGGTGTTTGATCTAAGCAACTTACCCTGTATATTCCTACAATTAGTCCATGTTTTATACCTTCAGAATTTTCACTAAAAACTTTATGATCATCCATGTCTTTTTGATGATCTTGGGGCTCCTTGGTTATGCTTGAATTGTCCATCTATTTGGAACTCAGAATAAAAGTAGAATCCATAACCTGAACTTATAATTGAAACAAATTTCACCTTCATTGATGACTGCAATAGACTTACCAAAGGCTCATGTAAATTCACCTCTCTTGATGATGTTGATTTATGGTAGCATCGGATGTGCTCTAGCCTTGTAATTTTGTATATAGGCTAAAACACATGTATTCCATAAAACCCAGAAATGGTTTTGGAAAATTCCACTTAGAGATGATTTAATTAAATTAATTAATAATTTTTTAATGTTTTCCTAAGTCTAAACTTAGGGAATTTGATTAATTAAAGTGTATTAATTAAATCAAGTGTGAATCTTCTAGATAGTCATGGATCAACTCAAAGATAATATTAGCCCTTGATTATGTTTTAATCTGGACCGTGGAAGAGTCAATGGAAGATTAGAAGGAGGGTGAGGGGCCTATGGAAAATACACTTGATACTTGAGCCATTGAGCATTTTCGAATTTGTGTGAGAAGACTGTAATATCCCGAAAGGGATATTTTAACTAAAAATGCAGAAATAGACTTGAGCAGCAAAATAAATGGAAATAAACATACATCCATCAATCTAACACAAGGGATGCCGATAAAATCACTGAGTCATTTTATTAATCCATGGTAAAAAGTACATCAACATAAAGGAACAGCGGAACCTGAGCTTGCCAAGCAAGCGGAGCAAAACCCAGAAAGATCTCTAGCCCAACTGATGAATAACGTTGGCAATGATGTAGATGGCTCGATAAGAAGACTGCTGCAAATCAACTACGACAAAAGCTGTCACTAAACCCACTGAAGCACAAGTTGAAGATCTGAATGATCCTCACACCAATCCCTGAAGCTCTGCGAAACTTATGAATGAAGTCTCCTCGAGAGAGTTGGGTTTTCGTCCAACACTCAAAAATCACCCGAGGGTTTCCGTCCTGGGGCTACGGCTAAAGTAGAGAACCACGTCTCACACCTCTCATACAATAAAATAACATGATCCAAAGATATCCCTCAATGGCCTCCTCCCTTTGTTTTATATATCTCTTGGAGCCTTCTAGAGCATTATTTTATTATTATTTTATTCATGGAGCACTTTTCCTTTTGATTAAAATATTCCTTTTTAATGCAGAAAAGGGTAAATCGGCTACCACGCCTCCTCCGGTCACTGAAAACTGTGTCTAACTGTCCCACCATGTAGGGATTCTTGTTCCGGTTCCAATGAGCTATTACACTAAGGTGTTCCATCATGTATTCCTCCCGGAATGCCACCTTGAGCATAATCAGCTGAGTTAAGCCCATAAATAACTCAAATTTCCAAAAGTTATCGAAATGCATCAGAATGAAAGCCAAACTGCTTGGATGATGGAGTATATCAAGCAAGTACCTCCGGACACCATGAAAACTCCTCAAAAATCCTCCGAAAAGCTCTTGAGCTCACTGATAGCACCAATCTGTACATGTGACCTGTCTTCTCCTAACTCTGGAAGTCCCTCCTAGCTCTGTCATGGGTGATACCAAAAAAAAGGAATATTACAGACCTTCTGCCCCAAGATTGCTTGCCCGCAAGCAATCGAAATATGTGGGCCACTCTGTCGGCCTGCCGCAATTGAGACCCAATGCCCGGATCCCATACAAACCTCTGGGTGCTGCCAAGCACCTGTGTTAAACTGCTCGGAATAGACCCCTCAATGCTGGGATCCCAAACTAATCTCTCACTATACCAACGAACAAACAATCCTCCCGGATCCCAATGCCACCATGGCCAATCATCGCCCAAGTCCCACGGCCCGGGCTGCGCACTGCCTCTAGCTATGACTGATGCTCTGAGAGGTGAAGACCACGTCTCTTGCTGTGCTATATCTATGACGGTGTAAGCTGTCCCATCAAATTTGTACCAACTCATCACCTCTCTCCAATCCAATCCCTGACTGAATCCAATGCTGATTCTGCTCTCCTGAAACCAGGATGGGATGCTGAAGAATCTGCCCCACTGCCAACTGGAATCTGTATCATCTGTCATGTCTAAAGGCCCCTGATCTGATGTGCTCCCTATGAATAATACCATACCATCAAGAGGATACCAACTCATGATCTCCCGCCAATCCATCCTGGAAGAAGAATCCAATGTAGCAACAACTGCATATGGAACACGCCTAGAGTGTTGCCGCCAGCCCGTAATCAACTCCCACTGCTCTGCTCTGTCTGACAATGAAAGCTGCTTGTAGAAGAAAGCCCCTCTCTCTATAATGGGCCAAAGTGGGCAAGATATGCTGCAAGCCCCATCGATGTACTCCTGGGGAGTGCTACTCTCTGAAAATGCTGCAGCTCTGCTGACTGCGTGTACATCTATCTGCACCTCATCCCTGTGTCAACCCACAGATGGATGCTCCACCATCTCCATCAGCTCCTCCCACTCCTGATCAGGAATGTCATACTCGTGCTGTCTACTAGCCCCCTGCAGAACAATCCCATCAACCTCCAACACCTCCAGAGGATATGGATCTGCAACTGCCGTCACCGCACTCGATGTCAATGCATCTGACTGCTCCACCTCAATGGCTGACCCCAATGTTAGCCGCATATCCCTCATCGGCTCAATGTGGGCGCCCATCTGGCTCTCCCCAAAAGGAATATCATGCTTGATGTGAATAGTGTCCTCCTTTGTCGACTCAGGCTCCATCACATGCTGCTCTGGCTGAATCGTCACAAGTGACTCTTCACCCAGAGTATCTCTCGCAGAGTCCCGTGACTGCTCACCCTGCACACTGGAACACATCGCCGGTCTACTGTCATCATCTCTGCACGACTGCTCTCGCTCCCCAGAAGCGTCCTCAACTGATCCTATGGACTCATCTGAGGAAGAGTCCTCACTCTGGCATATGGAAGGAATGCCCTCCTGTCCTGCCTCCGCCACATCATATACATCTCTCAAACATAAGTGATTAGCCCCCCAAGGTTCTTTGCAAGTGAAGCAAAGTCCCTTCCTCCTCAGCTCATTTCTACTGCCAGATCCACCAAACTGGAGCAGCTCCTCCCTGGTCAACTGTCTAATGAATAGCCCAATATTCTGCTCAACTAGCCCTTGGGCTAGCTCATAAGCAGTAGGCGAGACCAACTGCTTCCTCCTCCAAATGCTCAACAACCGGGTCTGCAACTCTTGGCCAATGGTCTCATGGTCTCTCATACATGATGACAGGATGGACTGCATGTGTGCTATGACGGTGTCAAGATGATGTCTCCTAATGCTGAAGAAGCATTGGAACATCTGCAAAATCAAGTCATCACACTCAAGGTCAAACATGATAACATAAGTCTTGAATGTGGCCATACCCCATAAAATCTCAAGCTTCTTCCCGAAGGTAGAGCCTGTACTATTGTCCAAATCCTGAAAAGTCTCTACGATCAATCTCATAATCCTCCTCATAACATCATCATTGTATGGAGCTATAGGTGTGGTCAACTTCATGATGTTACAGAGACAAGCTGCAATTGGAAGTGTGACCCCTTCACAAGGTTCCTCCAAGAATTTGGGTTGTATAAGAGCAAGCATAGCTGGTTTTAGAGCCCAAATCAGTTTCTTCCCTTCTTCTTGGCTTATTTTGGACAGAAGTTCATTAAGTTCATCAAGTTTGGACAAAACTCTCCATGTCATCATCATGTGTTTCAAATTTGTCCCAAGTGCAAGGATTTTGTGACCAACCCCCAATTCTTCCTGCAAATCTTTTGGCTGTCCCTTTTGAAGGATGGCATAAATTCCTCTTGAAAAAGGTCTGTTGTTCTACTTGGTTTTCTGGTCTTCTGATGCATGGTGGTTTAAGGAACCAACTTCTATTTTTATTTTCATCAATCTGTTTAGGAATTCCTCCATGGTTCAACCAATGATGTGGTCACGGTTTTTCTGAGTTTTTATAGTGACGTAGGTGTAGTTTGTTTGTCAAATTGTCCAAATCCATACTGCTGTAGGTGAAATATTTTATTGACGCTATTCGCCAACACACAGTGACTTTTACAGGAAGTATTCAGCCCTAACCAACAACTGATATCTATATTTTTAAGCTCAGAAATATTTTTTTTTTACAGCAATGGACAAAACTTAATCTCAGAGATCACCTCTCTCAAATATATTAAGAAATGTATACTCAGAAAAATATAAAATGGACCCTGGTTTATATATGATGAAATATCTTCAACAATGTTGCAGCAGCGAAACATTTGAACGAAGTATTCCTCAAGGAGCAGCCCTTCATTCCTATGAAATGCATATTCTGCTACAGCCCCATAAAACCACAGGTTCAGGTACAGTTGAAGCTAAGTAAGCCCAACACGCTCAGCAAAGAAATGGCTCATGGCCTGCCTGTTTATGACATCTTTCTAGAAGATGGACTCGATTATGGGGAACTTGACCCATGTAAACGTACAACCACTTGGAGCGTTCAACTCACTGTTATAAATTCATCTGGGCCACCAAATACATCGTAACTGCTTTGTACGCATAGAGGATGGTGTATTATAACACGAGTAAAACACCCCTGCCACAGTACCCACGCTCAGCAACAAGTGGCACAATATCAAGTGCAGAAGATTCTTTCAGAAATTTGTCCTCTAATCTGGCTTGCTGAGGTTTTAATTGATTTCCTCGTAGCACAACCTCTCCGATTACTGCTCTTATCATGCACACTATTTGATTGATCTTCAACGCAAGAGAATCCTCACATTGCCGATTCTACCAGTCGAATTGCATGCAAGTGGATATAGCAAACAACATCAAATAGTTACGCTCGGACCATCGCTCCACAGGTAAAACAAAATGCGTACTTCACATAGCGTTTGCTTATAAACTTGTCGACTCGATCCGGCTCATCCTCCTTGCTTTCCACGACGAAAACCATCACCTGGGCGTTTAAGAGATTACAGGCATATACAATCGATTGCGTTCTGACATTGACGTCCAATTTTTTCTTGGTCTCACAATGTTGTTTCCTATGTCTTGACAATCAATCTATCAGTTTTGGTCTCTCAGTGTTTAATTCGTCTATCAATTGATGGCTTTCGACCTTCAACCAATGGAAAGCTTGACCCTTATCAATGACACAATTAATTATCTGGTTGACCTTCCTTATGTGCCTCGAGACTTCGAAAAATGCCGACGTCACACGATCTCACACAAATGACCGGCGATCATTCCTCAGATCGTATTTTGTGCGTGGATCCCCTTAACCACACGCAATTGCAGGTTCCAATCACACTGGTGGACCCGTACAACAGGGAATCAAACATCTGCGTATCAGTGGTCCTTCACGCATATGGTAGTTCTAGGGCGTGGCTCTTTTAGTGTTTATGACTACTTCTGTGTATGCCGCGACAGGCTCAGTACATTTTTGTTTATAAACACAGACCATATTAACGAACCTTGACAGTCCCACCGTTGATTGACTCGACCAATAGTCAGATGACCGATCTCCGCGTGGCTATTGGCGGTGTTGTCGCACAGATTGTCCAGGCACCGCGACAACGGCTCAGATTGGGGGTTGTCACCTTTATCCCCAATCTCTCTATTTAAGCTGTCTCCTTGCAAGCTAAGGGAGGTAGACCCTATTAGAAATGAGGATGAAGAATCCAGGAGACACAACTAAGACATCAAATACTTGATAAAATGAACGAGATTCCACAGATCTAAATTAGATTTCACGTTTAAGACCAGTGCCTTATGGAGTCAAACAAGATCCCGTTATGCAATTATAAACAAGTGACGATTAATTGCTGCTTATTAAAACACGATTGATTACAATAATATTCAATGAAAGACACCACAACCATGTATTAAAATATCTCAAACCCACAACAATATTATCACAAGATGAAAATGCCAGATATTTGCAATATTTCCAGATTTATGATGCTTCAATTAATTTCGATCCAGGAAATGTTTTATATAATCATTCTTAAGATAAAAATTCAAAGCTCATCTGACCATAAAAGAGAAATTTTTGAGAATTTTTATAATTTTTTATTATTTTTTGTTTTATTTCTTATGAAACCAAAACTTTAAAAAATTAAAATTTAAAATATTTTTTGAATTTTATATTTTATAATTTTTATTTTTCAAAATTTTTATATCCAAGTTAACGCTTTAAACTAAAACTAAATAAAAAAAAATCTAAAACTAACAAAGATCGAAATTAACATATACAAACTACACCTGAACTATACTCTAAAATCGAAATTTGAAATCTAAACAAAGTTAAAATGTAAAGAAACTAATATAAAATCTAACTTAAACTAACCATTAAAAATCCATAAAAAATAAAATCTAAGAGCTAACCAAAATCTAAAACTATACAAATTGAAACAAAGGTTGAACTAAACTAAAAGTCGAACTAAAATTCTAATGCATCAAAACTAAGGTCTACGATTAACACTATTAAAACTAATGTAAAATCAAAATCTAAACTTGCAAAAAACTACAATCTAAAACCATACAAAAATGAATCTGAATCACCAAAAAAAGAAACACGGGCTTTGTTTACTATTTTTTTTTTTGGGCAGCGGTAGGTCTTGCTTCGACGGCGTGAGGGCAAGCTTGGATGCGGGCGTGAAGACTGCAGGATTGATGCAGGTCGAGGGTAACGCAGAAGATAGGATTCGAATAGAAATGACGGCAGGAAAGAATGAATGTTCAATGAGCAGCTACGGACGATGGCATGAAAGGATAAGGAGTGAGGGAGGGTTCGATGAGGACCGGATTTGCAGGAAGAGGTTTGAAAAACGATGAAGAAAGGATGGCGGGATAAAAAAAATGACCATGTAATGAAATAGATCACGATGGCGGGGCAGATTAGGTTGCAGTTTGATGGCGTGAAGGGACTCGAGCGACGGCAAAGGAGATTGCAGAGGTCGAGGGTTCAATGGAGGACGCTGGTGCAAGGCAGCAGCAAAAGGATATGTATGTTGGAAAGGCGTGAGAAATGACAGCGCAAGGAGAGGTTACAAAAAAGCTAAGGAACGTTGACCGCATAGGAGGATAATAAGAGAAAACGATTTGCAGTTCAGATGGGTAGATGGATAGTGGAAGGAAACAAGGAAGCGAATAAACCCAGAAATCTCTGATCTCATACACCTCTTCAAACAAATGAAGCTCAGATCCTTATGCTCTTTAAACCAAAATAATGTTCAGATTTGTCCACAGTAGGAGTCTGAGCCAGATCTGACCTTTGGAGGCTAGATCTGCCTTTTATCTAAAAAAAAAATTCCAATTTAAACCCTGAACCTGCAACAATCAGTCAGATCTGAAGATACACATCAAGAAACTATTAAACCCTTACAATCCTAGAAAAATAAAATTTACAAATTTACAACTAGTTTACAGATTTAAAACCCTCATGGTCAGATTTGAATCCATCTTAGCTCAATTTTCAAAGATTAAAATTTTAGTGAGAGGCACAAGCCTTTGAAACCCTGCAAAATCACAAATATCGTAAGATAGATTTGGAATTTAACAAATAAAGAGCTTATCAGATTTATGTTTATTGGGAGTCGGCTGGTCCAACCGAAGACTTCCCCAGACGCCCAATCTTAAAAATTTTTTTTCCCTGCACACTTAGATCTGAATCTTAGATCGATAGAGATTTAAGAAAACAACATGAGACCTTTGCAGAAAAAATCAGAATGTTATTTTATAAACCCAGAAAACTGCATAAGATACCTATATGCAGATTAATCCATGAAGGCCATCAACCATAAAATGCAAGAAACAAAGTCGCAGAGTTCAGAGACAATTCACCACATAGATCTGAGAAGGAACATCCAGATTTGTAACCCCAAAGTCTTTATGCTTTATTTCTCAAAAAAAAATTTACAAGAGCTTCTAAGAGCAAGTGCACGATCCTAAGATCGGATGCCTCAAGAATGAGAAAGACTTCTAAATTTATAGGACAAATTCTCTAACGGCTAGTTTGGATGATCCTCGTCAAAATAATCTCAACTGTCCAAAAGATTTAATTATCTTTTAATCCGGAGCGTTGAAATTAAAATTTTGGAGAAAAAACGAATTTATCATTTAATTCAATTTTAATTAACTCAAAAATATTATTTTTGAGTTAATTACCCCAAAATTTTGACTTTGACTTAACCACCAAGGCCCAAGGGTCCAAAATTTCTTAAAATTCTCAATATTCCTTTGGCCTGGGGCTTTCAAAATCATTTTCCAAGGACCCACAAATTTTGCCTTTAAAGATTTAATCCTAACTTAAGACCCTAAATTAATTAAATTTCTGGTTTAAGATTTTATTAATTAATTGACCAGAAAATTTAATTAATTGACTGAGAGGGGATTTTAATTATTTTTCCAACCCTCTTTACATGAGATAATACATTTACATACATGAAGGGGGAATACCCATTCGTATAGACCCTCAAATAAATACCCAGTTCTGCGACTCAAAATATGATCTAGTAGACCAAGTAGCTCAAACTATTTTTACAAGGACTCGATAGAAACACTAGGACTCACTTAGTATGCTGATGACAAAATCCACCCTAGCTTTGGGGTGAGGCTGGAGGGAAAAACTCTGTCGATCACTTTCGTGAATCAGTGAGACAAAAAACCTCCTAGGATAGAGATTATCAACAACATACTAGGCTTACCTAGGTTGTTACATACATTGACGGTCTTACTTAGATCATTTACATCATTACATGCAGAATGGGTTTACATCATTTATACAAAATGTCATCTGTCGATGAAATATGGATGATGGAATCTGAATGGCGCGACCATGTCGAACATGACGAATCCCATTGGAAAAAATGGGGGTGCACTGCTATGGGGTGGTTGACAAAGTGTGGTCAACAGGCGGCTCGACTCATTTACACCGACCCTCATGAATTCGGCTTCGGCAGGACATAACTCGACTCCTACAGAAAATTGGTCCGATAATTTTGCCACTTTCCACCTTGTTTAATCCTTTGCTTGTTTGATCCTTCTTCAATTGATTTTCCAGAGAAGAGAGCTTTTGTTGAGAAATTAATATTCAGAGGCAAATTTGTGCTTAGAAATTTATCCTTTCGATCAGGGTTTATATTTAGGAAAACCCTCCTTCCTGCTCCCGCAAGAAGAAAAAAAAAATCAGGTTTGACTATTTTGGCAAGTGAACTCTCTTCTCTCATAGGAAGAGTTCCCCCACGGCTGAGCCACGATCTGTGCTCCGATACCACTGTAATATCCCGAAAGGGATATTTTAACTAAAAATGCAGAAATAGACTTGAGCAGCAAAATAAATGGAAATAAACACACAACCACCAATATAACACAATGGATGCCGATAAAATCACTGAGCCATTTTATTAATCCATGGTAAAAAGTACATCAACATAAAGGAACAGCGGAACCTAAGCTTGCCAAGCAAGCGGAGAAAAACCTAGAAAGATCTCTGGCTCAACTGATGAATAACGTTGGCAATGATGTAGATGGCTTGACAAGAAGACTGCTGCAAATCGGCTACGGCAAAAGTTGTCACTAAACCCACTGAAGCACAAGTTGAAGATCTGAATGATCCTCACACCAATCCCTGAAGCTCTGCGAAACTTCTGAATGAAGTCTCCTCGAGAGAGTTGGGTTTTCGTCCAACACTCAAAAATCACTCGAGGGTTTCCGTCCTGGGGCTACTGCTAAAGTAGAGAACCACGTCTCACACCTCTCATACAAGAAAATAACATGATCCAAAGATATCCCTCAATGCCCTCCTCCCTTTATTTTATAGATCTCTTGGAGCCTTCTAGAGCATTATTTTATTATTATTTTATTCATGGAGCACTTTTCCCTTTTATTAAAATACTCCTTTTTAATGCAGAAAAGGGTAAATCGGCTACCACGCCTCCTCTGGTCACTGAAAACTGTGTCTAACTATCCCACCATGTAGGTATTCTCGTCCCGTTTCCAACGAGCTATTACACTAAGGTGTTCCATCATGTATTCCTCCTGGAATGCCACCTTGAGCATAATCAGCTGAGTTAAGCCCATAAATAACTCAAATTTCCGAAAGTTATCGGAATGCATCGGAATGAAAGCCAAACTGCTCAGATGATGGAGTATATCAAGGGAATGCCTCTGGACACCATGAAAAATCCTCAAAACTCCTCCAAAAAGCTCCTGAGCCCACTGATAGCACCAATCTGTACATGTGACCTGTCTGCTCCTAACTCTGGAAGTCCCTCCTAGCCCTGTCATGGGTGATACCAAAAAAAAGGAATATTACAAAGACACAGCTTTTGATCAAGAACAAATCACTAGGGCTAGGTTTGCTAAGTGATTTGATTCAGTGATCAGATTCGGAGAGGGGCAGAAGTAGAGATTGGTCAGGAGGGCCAAAGATACATTTCAGAGAGAGGCAGCATCAACGCAGGAGAGAGACATCACAGTTTCTGGCTAGGGTGACAAAGTTGCTGCAAAGAATCACGCAGAGCCAGCGCAGTGTCTCTTGGAGTCAGTCCGGAGAAAGATATAGGTTGGGGTTCTGAGCCAGGAGGGCCAAGATCCAGCTTCAGATTTGCCAGATCAGCTACAGGAAGGGGTGACGCAGTCCCCCTAGCTTGCCTACGCAGGCTTATGCAGATCCAACGTAAGAAAACACGTAGAGGCATTAAGGGCTTCATCAACGCTGTTTTGATGATCTGGAGACTTGTTGAGTGAGGTATATCTCACAGTCATTTTTGCTGTCTAGATTTCTCTAAAGGGTTTTGTGGATGTTGGCACCCTAGTTGTATTCAAAATTCTGCTGCTTAATAATACAAATCCTTAGATCTGCTACACCGGTTTTCCCAAGTTGGGTGTTTCTGGGGACTTAGTCCAAAAATAACTGTGTCAATGTGGTTGTTTTTCATTGAGTTTTGTTCAGATTGTTTCAGCACTTAGATTTATTCCGCAACATTATTTGTGTAGAATGCTTCAGTAATTACTTCGGTATTTCAATGTAATGAAATAATTATCAAATAATAGAAGAAGTAATTCAAATTTGTTGCAGTAGGAATCCAGATCTAGGATTCTTCAAATGGTATCAGAGCTTATTTAAGCTGAAGTGCAGGAGAAACAAAGAGAACCATCAGGTCAGCGTTGTAGAGTCTAGGATCTGCGTAAGCAGTAGCAGACCCTCCCAGAAAATTACGCTGTCCAGGCCAGGAGGGCATTCCAGTGCAGAAAAGGCTCCCTCTGAGAGAGTTGATAGAGGGGTAAGATTTTCAGTTGCAAAAGAGATAGCGTAGCAGAGAAGCATAGCTGAAGGACACATTTACTGCACAGCAGTAAGAGCTGGTGCATAAGCGTCAGAAAATTCTGAAAAACACAGTTGGGGATTTCTTGATCTTAGAGGGTTTCTTACTCAAAGAAACTCAGTTTTTTCCCGTGCAGCAGCAGAAGAAGTGACTTACTCCACAAGGAGTGCGTAAGTCAAAGCTGAGCAGAGGGTTAGAGTAAGGTATCGACAGTTGAGGAGATGGCCAACAATGGACTCCGTGACCAAGATAGATTGGAGGGTGCCTCCAACTATGTTATCTGGAAATCAAGGATAGAATTTGTCCTTGATGAACGCGATCTGAAAACCCTCATAGACATCGCAGTTGCAGAACCTCTTGATGCAGCACACCTGAGGTAGTTCAAGAAGAATATGGCTAGAACCAAGAGATTGATCCTAGATGGAGTGAAGGATCACATTGTATCTCACATAGCAGCGAAAAACACTACTACAGAAATGTGGGTAGGGCTAGAAAAGTTGTACCAAGGATCTTCCGAGCAGCGGAAGATCTACCTTGAAGAGAAGATGCGAAATATCAGGATGAAGAAGGAAGAGCGTTTTGACTCCTTGTGTCGGATTCAGGAGAACCGAGATCAACTGTTTGCATTAGGATCTGCTCCTAAAGACTCAGAGCTAGTAAGGCTCACGCTGAACTCTATTTCTGATGATTATCAAGTCTTCATCCAAAGTATATTGGGCAGAGAAAGGCTTCCAGGATGGGAAGCAATGTGGGAAGCATTGCAACAAGAGGAGTTGAGGAGAGATCTCCTAAAAATCCACTTGTAGGATGGCAGTAGCAGTTCAAAGGTCAAGAAGGAGGAAGAAGATATCACTGCCCTTGCATCAAAAGGACAACAGAAGCAGAAGAAGAAAGATCTATCCAAGATCAAGTGCTTCCGGTGTGGAGAAATGGGGCATTTTGCCACACAATGTCCACTTAAGAAAAAGGATAAAGAGGAGAAGGAAGAACCACATGCAGGAGTTGCCAAGATTGAGGCAGAGAAAGATTGTGCTATGTTAGCTCATATTCCAAAAGGATAAAAGCAGGCTGATTTGGATTTGTAGATCCAGAATCTATAAGGAGGAGGGATCCTTGAGTACTTCCGAACTCTTGGATCACATGTGAGCTACGAAATCCTAAATACAGTAGCAGGATGGCCAGTTGCAGCAGAATATGATGAGATGATGTAGTGGCTAGCAGTACTAGAGCCTGGTCAGCGTAGAGAAGAGGCAGAAGCAGCAGCAGAGCAGCAACAACGCAGTATTTTCAGAGAGCTAGTGCAGAAACTAGCAGCAGTCAGTCCTATTTTTTCAGTTTCAGATTTACTTGTCCAAATTTCGGATGTTTTTCTGTTGCAATTATCAATAGTAGCAACAGTGCAACAGCAGCAGATGAGAAGCAGCAGCGCACTGCATATAGAGGCAGCGCAGTGCAGAGTGGTGCTCACGCAGTGCAGCAACATGGTTGCAGAATTTAGAGGGAGTTGCAGTACAGTGGTAGTTGGCAGCGTCATGCAGAGTCAATAGCAGTACAGTTGCAGCATTTTTGTGCAATGTTGGTGAGCAACATCAACAGCATAGCAGAGATGTTCCAGAAGTCAGATCAGCAACACATTGAGGTGTTTTGCTAGAGCACTTTCCTCGCTAAGAGGGAGTGTTGATTTATGGTAGCGTCGGATGTGCTCTAGCCTTGTAATTTTGTATATAGGCTAAGACACATGTATTCCATAAAACCCATAAATGGTTTTGGAAAATTCCACTTAGAGATGATTTAATTAAATTAATTAATCATTTTTAATGTTTTCCTAAGTCTAAACTTAGGGAATTTGATTAATTAAAGTGTATTAATTAAATCAAGTGTGAATCTTCTAGATAAAGTCATGGATCACCTCCAAGTTAATCTTATTCCTTGATTATGTTTTAATCTGGACCGTTGAAGAGTCAATGGAAGATTATAAGGAGGGTGAGGGGCCTGTGGAAAATACACTTGACACTTGAGCAATTGAGCATTTTCGAATTTGTGTGAGAAGACACAGCTTTTGATCAAGAACAAATCACTAGGGCTGGGTTTTCTAAGTGATTTGATTCAGTGGTAGATCCGGAGAGGGGCAGAAGCAGAGATTGGTCAGGAGGGCCAAGAATACATTTCAGAGAGAGGTAGCATCAATGTAGGAGAGAGGCAGCACAAATTATGGCTAGGGTGACGCAGTTATTGCAGGGAATCATGTAGAGCCAGCGCAGTGTCTCTAGGAGTCAGTCCGGAGAAAGATAGAGGCTGGGGTTCTGAGCCAGGAGGGCCAGGATCCAGCTTCAGATCAGCCAGATCAGCGACAGGAATGGGTGACGCAGTGCCTCTAGCTTGCTTATGCAGGCTTACGCAGATCCAGCGTAAGCAATCATGCAGAGCAGTGAGGGCTTCATCAGCGCTGTTTTGATCAACTGGAGACTTGCTGAGTGAGGTATATCTCACAGTCATTTTTGCTTTCTAGATTTCTCTAAAGGGTTTGTCGAATGTTGGCACCCTAGTTGTATTCAAGATTCTGTTGCTTAATAATACAAACCCTCAGATCTGCTGCACTAGTTTTCCGAAGTTGGGTTTTTTCCGAGGACTTAGTCCAAAAATAACTGTCATTGTGGTTGTTTTTCATTGAGTTTTGTTCAGATTGTTTCAGCACATAGATTTATTCCGCAGTATTATTTGTGTAGACTGCTTCAGTAATTACTTCAGTATTTCAATGTAATGAAATAATTATCAAATAATAGGAGAAGTAATTTTGATTTGTTGCAGTAGGAATCTAGATCTAGGATTCTTCACAGATGATTGTAGCAAATAAGCAAAAGGATCCTTGAAGATATGAAAGATTATCTTGTCTTCATGATCCAAGGGACAATTTTCATTCATAATTAGTCCTGGTTCAATCATGTCATGATCAAGTTCAACTTCAAAGAAAAATGGATCAACATGTTTGTCTATAAAAATGTCCAAATTTTCTTTAGCATGCTCAAATATGATAGCCATATCATGTGTATCGAGACTGTCCTTTTGTTGATCAAACAATTATTTTTTGATCTCATTAGATAACTCTATTTGAAGATTATCATCTTGATTTTCATGATGGGAGACTATTTATGATATCTGATCCTCTTGCCACTGTGGGGCTTTGTCAATGTGAACTATTTCAATACTTGCACCTTGGTCAAACAAAAACTGACAAACTGGCTGCAAAACTTCACCCATCTCAAGAGAAGGGACATGAATATCAACATCAAGTTCTTGATTGATTTCATCTTCATCTAATAGAGAAACTGTTGATGGTTGTATGTTTTCTACATGCTGTAAATCCTCTTGATCATCATGACAACTAGCCTGAGAAGAGAATTCATAAAGTTCCTCTAACATATCCTCATCATCCATAAATTCTAGATCCTCATCAATACTTTCAAGATACTGAATGAAACCCTCAAAATGATCACAACAATTTTGTACCAGCAGCAAAGATGGATAATGCTCTTTATAATTCTCAAAAAATACTGTCTGAAAATCCTTTAATGAACATATGCTAGCTGGTTTTAACCATTCATACCATGTTCTTGCTTTGTCTTCCATAGTAGCCATAAATTTCTTCATTAAGAAATCCTTAGGAAACTTAACTTTAAGTCTACATACATCATATGAAACTTGATCAAGTGCAAGGCAACATCATCTTTCTTTTCATTTTTGAACATGGGAAGATAAGATAACCAATTAACAGCAGAAGCGTCGAGCCACTTTGGGCCTGTTTTTGAGTACCTTTTAAGTGCCCATTTGCAGATCTGGAAATTAGGCTAGGTAGCCCTGTGTGTCTTCTTTCCAATTCACCCTCAAAACTGAGAAAACACTCACTAGAAGGCCTCCAAAAATTGATTCTCCCAACCTCACTGTAGAAGCGCTGCGTAGAGGTAAAATAGGTGGAAGAAACATGAAAAAAGTGGTGTTTTTTGCATTTTTCTTCAAAATGGGAGGCTGACATGCAAACCTGAGGTCATATCTGTGATGTAGAAGTGAAAAGAAATCCAACCATGTAAAAATTTCTCCATTTAGATGCTCTGAGAAAAAGCTTCGCGCTGCTGCGCAACGCTTTTGCAATGACCAAATTTCTAGAATTTCCAAAAAAATCTCTGCAAAAATAAGGCTTAAATATGTATCAATATCTCTCGAACCATAACTGTTTTTGCAAAACTGAGAGAGGTTTTTGTTCTTTGGTATGTTGTGAACAAAATACTCCTTCAGTTTTCCAAAATACGTTCCCATTTGCTCAAAATCCAAGTTTGAAGTTGATCGCTAAAAATTTACAGAAGCGTAGCGTAGTCTCAATAGAAGCGTTACGCCTACTTTGAGAGGGAGTTTGGAGGCCTTCCCAGATAATTTTTGGGCTGAAAGTGGTATGGTTGGAAATCTTAGGATGTCTGCTACAAAATGGAGTCATCAAGCACTGCAAATCCCTGCTCCAAACCCCTGAAAATTTGATTTGAAAACAGCCTGTCCAAAAGTGCAGAAAATCACCTGGAACAACTGTATTTTGAGCATTTCTCTCAAACCATAACACCTGTGCATAAAATTAAGGATTTTTTTTTCTTTGGCCTATCATTGACAAAACCTCTTTCACTTTTACTAAATTCATCTCCATTACTTCAGAAACTGATTTTGAAGCAAAATTGTCCCTGTGTGCTATGTAAACACTAGCAAATGATCATGAAGCTCTAAAATGATGCCTTGGGTCTGAGTTGGCTCAAACTTGGAATGATGACATACCTTATGGATCCTATTCTCATCCTCCATTATTTTTTTCAACAAGGAAAACCCTAGCTTGAAGTAGAGGATAGGGAAGGTGGAAAATTAGGAAAATAGGGGATAGTGGTAGAGTGGTTTTAGGGATAGAAATGGAATGGAAGGAAGTTAGGTAAAATCCAAAAAACTTTTGGGAGGTATGGTGATGAGTTGGCTACAAGATTCAAGTGGAATGTTTTGAAATGGGCATGTGAAAGGTGCCCAAAATGTCAAAATACAGGGTTTTCCTAGTTTCCCTGTAAAAACGTATTGAAAACTAAGGTTTGAGTGAAAATGGTGGCAAGGAGGGGTATGAGTGATAGGTATTGTTTGGATAAGGTATATGGATGATGTATGAATATTTTTAGATGGTGAAATTAGGGTTTTTCCAAGTGAAACCATCCAAGCATGGAGGAAACCAAAAACGTAGTGAATAAAACCCCTAGGAGGGAATCCACCCTTTTCTTAAGAATTTGACTTGAATGAGGTATGAAGAGAATTCACTTACTGTTTTGGAGGTCTCTGAACCTTTGTGCAAGCTGATTTAAGCCTTGGATGGTTGTTTTGAAACTTGGAACCAAAAGCGTAGCAAACTGCCAATCTTTGGATGGCTGTGGAGAGTTTATGAGCATGAGAGAGGAGCTCTTTTGACCATGTAGCATACTTCTTTTACAAAAGACAATTTTCCTTTTGTAATATTCCCAATTAGCAATGGCTAATTGGAAATATCAATTTTGGTCAATTTTGCCTTATGTAGCTAAATCATAAATAAAAATGAGTAGAGGGAGACATAACTCACTCTAAAAATAAAGTGCACTCCCTAGTAGACACAACGTTGTAACTTAAGTGAGCCAAGGGGGGCCAAGAGACCACGTAGAGAGGGGGCCCATGTAGACCACATGGAGGGACTGCGCAGGCCAAGTTGAACACGTGGAAAAGGGAGGCTACGTTGGAGGAGGTGGGCCTTAGGGTTTGAGAGAGGCCAACACTATATAGAGAGGAGAGCCTCCTCATTTTGGTCATTCGATGTTTATGATATTGAGCTGGTCATTTCGACTTCTTGAGCACGCTAGTTGTTTAGCTAGTCTGCAGCACTGTTTAGTGCACCGAGTGTCTTCGTTCGGAGATCTCACCCTCAGCCCCGGGGGACTTCGAGTGCCTGCTCGGGTGAGGTTGTCCCATCAGTATTTTGCAGGAGGATTGATGTTTGGCATTCGTGGAGGAGCAGTGCATCCATAGACTGGCCAGTCTTGAGAGGGAGGATGCAGTCCATTTCTTGGGAGCTCCGGATTGGGTTTCTTTTGGGGGTTTCGAGCTTGGAGATTGAGCAAGGGGCCAACCCTTGCCTATTGGAGGATTTTGGCAGAGTTTGAGGCAGCATTTTAGTGGATTCATTTCAGTTTCAGCGCAGACCCTTGGAGGATAGCGTAGATCCTCAAGGGTGTGATTTTCTGGGGTTGGCTATTTCAGAAACGCTCTCTGGGCTTTTCTGGGTTTGGTGAGTAGAGGAGGATTCCAGAGTTTCAGCTTTTTCTGAGTAGGGGAGCAACCCCAAATACTCATTTTGGTTCCAGCAGTAGCAGCAGCATAGCAGTTCTCTGGCAGCTTGGACGCAGATCAGAGAGCAGCCATTTCTTTGTCATTCTGAGAGCTTTTCTTCACTTGCCTGGTGCAAGTCTAGGTGCCATCACTCTGACCACCTATTGTACTCATTTCTATTCTCAGTATAATAAAATGGCTTAGCATTCTCTCTGCATTTCTTGAGTATCTGTTACATGTTCTATATATGCTATTGTATTCTTGCACTAGTGTTATTTTCCTCTTCGAGCATTCCAGTTACTAGACCACTTGGTGTGTTTTTCCCCATACTCTTAGACAGAGTTTGGAAAGGGCCAGGTAGCCTCCAGATCTCACCCTCTTCTCAGAGGTGAAATATCTGGTAAATGCCCTCCCAGTCCATCTCTAGTTGGAGTTTGCTTGTGTTTGAGGGATATCCCTGAAAAGGGATATTACAGTGGTATCAGAGCATAGATCTGGCTCAGCCTGTGGAGCTAGTTGTCTATGACACCGGGGGAGAAACCCTACATCTACTACAGAGGTAGGAAGTACAGAGATATTGAGCGTAGGTTGGAGAACACCTACTGAGAGGGTGACTGCGTTTGGGTGGTGGACGCAAAACAGGAGGAGCCTGTGATAGACGCAGAACAGGAGGAGCCTGTGATAGACACTGAACAGGAGGAGCCTGTGGTAGACGCAGAGCAGGGAGAGCCAATGGCAGATGATAGCGATGCAAAATAGTTTGGGGAAGCACTCCTCAAATCAATGCAGGATCCGGCGAGGCAGATCGAGGTGATGGGTCAGAGATTCACTGCTGTGGAGGCTAGACAGCGTGAAACCCCAAGGGGTTTCCATGTTGGTGAGGGGTCAGGCACATCCCACCACTTGTAGGAGCGGGATGCCACTTCGCACCAGGCATCACATGCACCCACACGTTCCACTATGCCCACTTTTCTGGGTGCAGACACAGGGGCAGGAGCATAGCAGGAGCCAGAGCCTAGCCACATGGGTGATTACTTTGTTGATTACCAGGCATATGGGCAGGAGTTCAGGGATGCCCTTTCATTCAGAGACTTTGTTCAGCTCCAGCGGGACAGCAGGTCCTGCGACCATCACAGAGGGCACCGGCATTATCATGATGGAGACACCCAGTGTACAGTGAGCCGATTCCATTTGCCTACGTTTGATGGTTCATCAAACAGTTCGGCAAAGTCTTGGGTGGAGAGGCTGGACATATATTTCCAGCTCAACCAGATGGCAGAGACAGAGGCCATCAAGGTGGCTACGCTGCATTTGGATGGAGAGGCCCAGGATTGGTGGTTCCATGGGATGGTGACACTCGGGCATTCGACAATGACCACATATGCCGAGTTCACCCAGAGACTAATAGAGAGGTTTGACTGGAGGGATCCAGAAGAGCACTTTGTTGAGTTGACGAGGCTTAAACAGACCAGGAGCCCGGAGACATATATTGCAGATTTCTTGAGGCTTTCAGTGATGGTGCCCGATCTATCCGCGGCGCGGATGATATACATGTTCATTGAGGGGTTAGCAGAGCCACTTCGAGGTTTGGTCAGATCCACCAGACCAGCCACACTCCAGGACGCAGTTGGCAGGACTCGGGATTTGCGGGATGCTTTACCTTGGACCAGGACACCTTACCCCTAGAGACAGGCTTTCCAGCCAAAGGGGAAGGATGTGAGGATTTCGCCTCCTAAGGGGAATCCGGGTAGGGGGCAGCTAGATGAGGATGCCAGGAGGGAGTTGAAGAAGAAGAGGTTGTGTTTTACTTGTCAGGAGCCATGGGTGCCAGGACACAGATGTGCTGCTGGCAAAGCACATTTTATTGAGGTATTCTCCGAGCAGCGGGGAAGAGGATGAGTATGAGGATTGGGAGGCAGGAGACAGTCAGGCAGTGCAGCACCATTTGCCACCTCCATCTCCAGGAGCAGGAGGTGCAGCTTTTGCATCCACAGGGGGGACCCTTGCAGCATTGCGGGGAGTACCCAATTATTTGACGCTGCTTGTCCGAGGGACAGTACGTGGGCAGCAAGTTTCAGTTTTGGTAGACAGTGGGGCAACTCACAACTTCATCGATGCATAGATGGTTGAGCGGAGAGGCATACCGACAAAGAGCTTCGATGGATTTTCAGTGTTGGTCCCAGGAGATCAGACGATGCAGTGTGCCAGATATGTTCCGGAGCTGGCTGTGACGATGGGTACCTACACAGTGATCGACCACTTTTTCGTGGTCAACATACCAGATACCAATGTGGTATTGGGTGTACAGTGGCTGATTACTCTAGGGAAGGTCACCACTGATTGGGAGGCCTTGGAGATGGAGTGGGATGATAAGAAGACCGGGAAGCCTGAGAAGATACGTGGGATGCACACTTACCCACCCCATACTGTTTCAACTCACCGGATGGAGGCAGACTTCCGGAAGGGAGACATAGAGTGGCCAGTAGAGTTGCGGGCATCAGAGCAGGGACTACCGAGTAGACAGTTCATCCTGATATACAGGCCATCCTTGACAGGTATGACACGGTGTTTAGGGAGATACCGCGAGGACAGCCACCAGATCGGGGGTTCGAGCACACTATTAAGCTAGAGCAGGGCATCCAGGCCGTTATTACCACACCCTATAGGCACCCAAGGCCTATCGGGATGAGATTGAGCGGGCCATCCAGGAGTTTTTGGCTCTTGGACATATTCGACCTAGCACTAGTCCTTTTGCTTCTTCGGTGGTGTTGGTGAAGAAGGATGGCACATTGAAAATGTGCATTGATTACAGGGCCCTGAATAAAAAGACCATGAAGAACAGGTACCCTATACCGCGAATTGATGAGCTGATGGATGAATTGAGAGGAGCACAGTTCTTCTCAAAGATCGATTTGAGATCCGGGTACCACCAGATTCGCGTGAGGGAACAAGACACTCCCAAGACCGCTTTCAGGTGCCATTACGACCACTTTGAGTTCTTGGTTATGCCTTTCGGGCTAACCAACGCACCAGCCACTTTCCAGTCATGCATGAACCATATCTTCCGCAGTCATCTGAGGAAGTTTGTGTTGGTCTTTTTCGATGATATACTGATATATAGCAGGACATGGGAGGAGCATCTCCAGCACATAAAGGCAGTGCTGCATATCTTGGAGGAGCAACAGTTTTATGCTAAGCTCTCGAAGTGTGAGTTTGGGTTGACGGAGATGTTGTATTTGGGACACATCATAGGAGTGGATGGAGTGAGGGTCCACAAGGAGAAGATCAGGGCCATCAGAGATTGGCCAAAGCCGACAAACGTGACGAAACTTCGAGGATTTGTTGGTATCTGCACTTATTACTGGAAGTTCGTCAAGAATTTCTCTCAGCTTGCTGCACTCCTTACAGATTTGACGAAGAAGGGGGCATTCAGTTGGTCAGATACAGCGCAACGGGCCTTTGACAAGCTCAAGGAGGTTATGAGCAGCTGCCCAGTGCTTGCGTTGCCAGATTTTACGCAGCCTTTTATTTTGGAGTGTGATGCATCGGGAGAGGGGATCGGAGCAGTGTTGATGCAGGGAGGCCACCCTATAGCCTATGAGAGCCGGAAGCTCCTTCCTCATGAGCGGTTGTATGCTATATACAACAAGGAGATGCTGGCCATTATGCATGCATTGGCCAAATTCCGGCAGTAGCTGGTGGGTAACAGGTTCAAGGTGAGGACTGATCACAACAGCCTTAGGTTCTTTTTGGAGCAGAAACTGCTACAGGAGAGGCAGCAGAAGTGGATCAGCAAGTTCCAGGCTTATGACTTTGACATTGAGTATGTCAAGGGGAAGAAGAACATGGTAGCCGATGCACTTTCACGTAGACCAGCCACGTTGTCTCTGATAAGTTTGGATACAGATTGGAGGGCTCGACTTTTGGTGGAGTACTCCAAGGACAGGTTTTCTTGTGAGGTTCTGGATGGTCAGGTGACAGATGATAGAGACAGGGTGATAGATGAGATCATCTACTACAGAGACAGGATCTTCTTGACTGAGGGCTCTCAGCTCAAGAAGAAGATACTTCAGGCATCACATGATTCACCATTGTTCGGCCATCAGAGGTTTACCAAAACCTACAGGGCCATCAGAGAGAGGTTCTCATGGTCCATGGAAGGGCATCAAGGAGGACGTGCTCCAGCATATCAGGGAGTGCGAGGTTTGCCAGAGAAACAATGGAGAGATGATCCATCCCGCAAGTTTGTTGTAGCCTCTTCCCATTCCGGAGGGGAAATTGGAGAACATTTCGATGGACTTCATCACAGGGTTGCCCATGGTGCAGGGCAAGGACTGTATATACGTCGTCGTTGATCGGCTGATGAAGTACGCACATTTTTTCGCCATATCCGCAGACTATTCAACAGCACATGTGGCAGAGTTGTTCTTCAGAGAGATCTTCAGGTTACATGGTCTTCCCAAGACCATCATCAATGATAGGGACAACCGCTTTATGGGCAGATTCTGGCAAGAGCTTTTCCGGCTGGTGGGGACAGAGTGGACACCCAGCACCAGCTACCACCCACAGACAGACGGGCAGACATAGATAGTTAACAAGTGGCTGGAGGGCTACTTGCATAACTATGTTAGTGGGCAGCAAAGAGCGTGGCTGAAGTGGCTGCATCTAGGGGAGTACTGCTACAACCACACACATCACATGTCCATTGGTATGTCTCCGTTGTATGCTTTGTATGGATATCATTCTTTATCTTTTGTTGATGTGATGTTTGGTGCTAGCAAGGCTCCGAGAGCCAAAGATTGGATCCAAGAGAGTCAGGACATTCTCCGAGCTCTCAAGGATAACATGGCTACAGCGCAAAACCAGCAGAAGCTGTATGCCAACTGGGGTCGGATGGAGAGACAGTTTGAGGTAGGAGACTTAGTCTACCTACGTTTGCAGCCATACTGACAGTCGTCACTAAAGCAGAAGGGAGCTGAGAAGCTCAAGCCCCATTTCTATGGGCCATACAGGGTGATACGCAGGGTTGGACAGGTTGCTTATGAGTTGGAGCTGCCCCAAGGCAGCAAGATTCATAATATTTTCCATGTATCATGCCTGAAGAAGGCATCGGGGCAGCAGGTGACAGTGACAGAGGAGCTACCGCCTACAGATGATGAGGGGCATTTGGTGTTACAGCCCGAGGCCATTATTGATACCAGAGAGAGGCAGTTGCAGAACAGGACAATCTGGGAGTTCTTGGTGAGGTGGAAAAATTTGTCGGATGAGGATGCCACTTGGGAGAGTGAGAAGATCTTGCAGCGTCTATCACTGCAGTCGCTTGGGGTCAAGCAACATTTTGCCGGGGGAGACTGTAATATTCCCAATTATCAATGGCTAATTGGAAATATCGATTTTGGTCAATTTTGCCTTATGTAGCTAAATTATAAATAAAAGTGAGTAGAGGGGGACATAACTCACTCTAAAAATAAAGTGCACTCCCTAGTAGACATAACGTTGTAACTTAAGTGAGCCAAGGGGGCCAAGAGACCACGTAGAGAGGGGACCCACGTAGACCACATGGAGGGACTATGCAGGTTGAGTGAGCACGTGGCAAAGGGAGGCTACGTTGGAGGAGGTGGGCCTTAGGGTTTGAGAGAGGCCAACGCTATATAGAGAGGAGAGCCTCCTCATTTTGGTCATTCGATGTTTATGATATTGAGCTGGTCACTTCGACTTCTTGAGCACGCTGGTTGTTTAGCTAGTCTGCAGCACTGTTTAGTGCACCGAGTGTCTTCGTTCAGAGATCTCACCCTCAGTCCCGGGGGACTTCGAGTGCCTGCTCAGGTGAGGTTGTCCCATCAGTATTTTGCAGGAGGATTGATGTTTGGCATTCGTGGAGGAGCAGTGCATCCATAGACTGTGCAGTATTGAGAGGGAGGATGCAGTCCATTTCTTGGGAGCTCCGGATTGGGTTTCTTTTGAGGGTTTCGAGCTTGGAGATTGAGCAAGGGGCCAGCCCTTGCCTTTTGGAGGATTTTGGCAAAGTTTGAGGCAGCATTTTGGTGGATTCTTTTCAGTTTCAGCGCAGACCCTTGGAGGATAGCGTAGATCCTCAAGGGAGTGATTTTCGGGGGTTGGCTATTTCAGAGACACTCTCTGGGATTTTCTGGGTTTGGTGAGTAGAGGAGGATTCCAGAGTTTCAGCTTTCTCCGAGTAGGGGAGCAGCCCCAAATACTCATTTTGGTTCCAGCAGTAGCAGCAACACAGCAGTTCTCCGGCAGCTTGGACGCAGATCAGAGAGCAGCCATTTCTTTGTCGTTCTGAGAGCTTTTCTTCACTTGCCTGGTGCAAGTCTAGGTGCCATCACTCTGATCACCTATTGTACTCATTTCTATTCTCATTATAATAAAATGGCTTAGCATTCTCTCTGCATTTCTTGAGTATCTGTTACATGTTCTATATATGCTATTGTATGCTTGCACTACTGTTACTTTCCTCTTCGAGCATTCCAGTTACTAGACCACTTGGTGTGTTTTTCCCCATACTCTTAGACAGAGTCTGGAAAGGGCTAGGTAGCCTCCAGATCTCACCCTCTTCTCAGAGGTGAAATATCTGGTAAATGCCCTCCCAGTCCATCTCTGGTTGGAGTTTGCTTGTGTTTGAGAGATATCCCTGAAAAGGGATATTACACCTTTACTTATTTTCCTATCTTTGCCAACTCCCAATGTAAATGATATGTATTCTGAAAATGACAACTTGTTCGCCTTCTTTCATGACATGATTGGACATTGTGGTGGCAAAACAAAAGAGACCTAGACCCTGACCTAGATGGAGGTGTGGTGACTGGTCTAAGACCCTAGGTGATAACGGATGACATGACCTTGAAATGATGATGACCAGGAATGGAGTGAAGGGAGTAGCATTTCAAACCTAGACAACATTCAATGAACATAATTTTATATGAGAATTGGTTCGAAAGCATGAAATTTTGATATAGAACCACTACCAAGTAAACCTGAAATAGTATATTTGATCATTGAACATTTAGACACTAACACCATGGATGCCAATTGGTCACTAATTTCCTGAAGTCTCGTTAAGAATGGAGTAATGCGCTGCCCCTTCTACATTTGGATCATCCGGAGCTTCTGCTCTGAGTACATCTTCCACTGCTCGGAAGTTCCTTCGTATAACATGGACAAGGCCTCCCATATCTCCCTGGTTGTGTTCTTTCCAACTATATGAGAGACTGTATGATCCTTGACACCATCAAGGATAAGTCTCTTGGCCTTTGCCATATCGGACTTGTACTTTTTGTTTTGATCTGGATCTGTAGGTACAACAACCACATTGTCCACGAATGCCTTGAGATCATATTCATACAGAAGGAATTTGATTCTTTCCTTTCAGATTACATATTTGGAGGAACCCTCCAACCGATCCTGATCTCTAAGTCCGTGAGATGCTATCTCAGCCGAAAACTGTCAAACTGCTCCCTCTTTCTCCGTACTGCGTAGCTTCTAGGCTGGCTTCCACAGTCCCTGATGGAGCTGATAAGTCTGTTGCTCCTCTACTGCCCAACAAATGAGAAATGTTGAATTCCTCGGCAAGGAACTCATTGAGGAAGAATTCCCTCACTATGTGCGCTTCTTCTTCGTCTGATGCTTCTCTGCCCAACAATTGCTTGCAGAAAAACTGCGTCCCTTTGGTTTTCCGTGAAGGCTCTGTGCTGCTCCCTCTGCCTCGGCAAGATCTCGATCCAGAAGTCTTACCTCTCTGTCGACTCACTCAGAGAGAGTACATATATTCTCTTACATGTAAGTACAATTTTAATTCTACTTTTTTCATATTACTTCTGGAAATATTGAAGTAAATTACTGAAGCAACCTACACTTAATTAAATCTGATTCCGAAACAAGGAAACTGAGCAAAGAAAAATACACACATAGCACACCTTTATTTTGGATGAAAGTCCTCGAAAAAACCCAATTTGGGAAAACCAGTGCAACAGATCTGAGGGTTTGTATTATTAAGTAGTAGCAATTTCTGAATACATCGTTGAATACCTCAAGGGTTATTCAGTTGCCGAGAGAGAAATACTGGCAGAAAGAATGTGAGTTTTACCTCACTCAATCACTGGAAAATCCGGCTGATCCGTACACTGGAAGCGATGCCCCTGGAAGTCACTGTGCTGCCTTTGTGCAGTGACTGCGTAGGCATTGCGTCACCTCTTATTGGCACTGCGTTATCCCAGCTATGGATCGATCTGACTCCCAGAATCACATATCTCAGCCTCTTGGTCTCACACCCTAGCTCTCGACTTCTGGAACTGATCCGACAACAAAATGTTGGAAACCCTCAGCCATTGCGCAGCCTCTGCGTGACTCTGCGCTGGCTCTTCGTCAGCCTGTCTGGCTCTGTGTTGGCTATGTTGGATGTCTCTCTGCCTCTCTCTGTCGACGATTCTCAGGATGAGAAAATCACTCTCTCCGGAAGCTATCTCTGCCCGTTTCTGTGCTGGAATCACTTAGATCTGATCTTCATCCGAGCACTGCTCTGTCAGAAGAATTTGATCTCTAGATTCACTCGGTGTATCTTTCCAAATGGACCTCAAGCCTTCCTTTATAGTCTTCTCATTGAGACATCCATGATTGAGATTAGATCTCTAATCAACGACTAAGATTATAACTTGACTTGATTTTCGCTTTTTCTAGATCATTCTAACTCTGTTTTATTAATACCCTTTAATTATTTAATTTCCCTAAGTTTAGACTTAGGGTCCCCATTAAAATAATTAATTTTTACAATAAAACATATTCTGAGTGGAATTTTCACAAACGATTTTTGGGTTCTTTAGAATACTAGTGCTTAAGCCTTTCCACAAATTTTGAGACTTAGAGCACTTCCGATGCTACCAAAAATCAACACCCTTAGCCATCTGTATTGATTATATATTTGAAGGTGGGCCTCTCGAACCCAAGGGTATGTCTTGTCATTTGGTAATTGAGTATTGGGTTTACTTATCATGGACACTTCTGGGCATGGAGTAATGGGTGGATTTGGCGGAAAGAGTGGGCTTAGTTTTTGCTCCTGTCCCCTTGACCTCTTTTGGATGCTACCCTTGGTTTTAGTCTTGTGGGATCTCCTTGAGTGACCATTTGGTTTTAGGGCGGTACTACGTGGGAAACCCCGACTTTGGTTGCGTGGTCCCGCTCCCTTATCCACATATATCATCCCCCTTCCACTCATTATAGCCCCATTCATCATCTCTCCCACCTAGGTCCACATAGGGTTAGCCTTCCCATTCCCTTGCTCCCACCTTGGGCCAGGCTTGAAACGATGCCCGAGAGGTTAAAGCAGCTGAAAAGAAAAGTAAAAGCATAAATGGCTACATTCAACAGGAAAAATGCAAAAGATGGTCGAGACAAACATATTTAGTACGTGGGAAAAAGTCAATGCATGAGTTCTAGCCCACACCCATGGCCATCACCCTCGTTCCATAGGCCCTAGATGAGCCTCCTTTATTATTCAGGAACCCATGATTGTCCCAACCCTTGGAGGGAAATGAACCGCCCCACCAAAAAAGGGGTATTCACTGTTATATCTTACACATCATGCTCATGTCCCTTGAGCCTCGAGCAGTTAATCAAAGAAAAAACATAAAAGACAAAAGGTATATACAGAAGGGTGGAAAAATCCAGGTTGGGGCACCTCATGTACCAAGATTTCTCCATCCTATAGATTATATACCCCGATGTGGGCTTCCCTTTTCTTAGCCACCCTTGTGCCCCGATATGTTGCCTAGGATTTCCCCTCTCGTTCCCTATTCCGTTCACCTCTTTCTCACATGTCGTCACCATTTGAGGGATGTAACTTGGACATACTATCCCCTCTAAAGGTAGAAACCACCTAATAAGGTGCTTGGCCCCCCTTTGGAGTTTGGAGACATTAGCACATGTCAAAAGCCACTATGGAAGGGCAGGCCATTATGAAGTGTTCACTTGTTGTCCATGGTTTGTAAGCTCTTTTACCTGATTACTTTAATGACTTGTTGTGCTGGAAGGTTAGGGGATGCATTGGATCTTATGTAGGATTGCAAATAGTGTCCATTCGGGGTTTGGTCTCCCTATACGGGGTCCTAACCCTCAGAGGGAAACATTGGAACATGTAGGGTGTGTGTAGAGAGCCATGGGCCTCCATAGCAGTAGACAACACTCCATGGATCCCTAGAGATTTTAAGAGATTTCTCGAGACCCACCTTTGGGATGAGGAAGATGCATTTGGTACACTATGCCCAACTGGCCCCACCGCTGCACCACACACTTGGCAGGTGTCGTAGGACTTGTACGTTGACATGAGATAATTTATTCCATCATCTGAGCCCTAACAGATGGCCTTCATGCATCTTCGACTTTCCTGGACACCCATGAGGTCATTGGTGTGCCTCACATCCACTAGGAACACCACAGGTTTATTGTTTGGAGAAAAAGAGGCCACCCCCTTGCCCATCACTTTTGACAGTCCTATTCATCATTATCGCACTTATGGACGTCATCAGGCCTCTTGGAGAGCCCTATGACATGCATAGATTATCATTTGACCTCTTGAGAGGCTTATTATTTTATTTGTGAGCTAGTTTGGTGGGTTTGTCACCAAAAGTTAGTTAATCTGCACATTATTTTATTTTAGGGGCTAATGTAGGCCCAAATAGGTAATTCGAACCCCTAACGAATGTATAAATAGGAGTTGGATGAATTCATTTTGGATCATCACTTGAATTGGATCATTCTCTCTCTTGAGAACTTTGCACTTTTTCCTTGATGGATATTTTCGGATCATGGATGAATTTTGATGTGTGGATTGAGTCTTCTTATCTTGGAGCTTCTTATATTGCAAATGTGTTGATGGTTGGATATATTCTCTTACATGTAAGTACAATTTTAATTCTGTTTTCTTTCATTTTGTTGCATACATTGATCATGATATTTTCGCTATTTTAGGGCTAATTGTTGCATGCATTTACGACATCAATGTGGAATTATGTTTCTATTTAGCTTGCTCTATGTATGGGCCATGTTGATGAACAAATTTTACTAGAGATTAATGTTATCTCGATAAACCTCCTCCATTTGCAACGAAGTATAAATGCTTTTAAGGTAACTTTTCTTCTCTTGCCCTTAACATTGGACGAAGTTGACTTTGAGAGCCTCCTTGAACGATAAACGAAATCCATCTTCATAATTCTCCTTGACTCCATATACCCAAGAGGAATTAGGCACTGATCCATCAAAAGGTGGTCACTTTAAACCATATTTCTTCACCTTTTCCTCTCTCTTCTAGGTCTAGCCACGCTGGGCCACCTAGGGCATCAATTTTCCGACAAACTAGCCCTAGTAAAAGTTTGATCTTCTAGGCCCTACCATGCTGGTGTGTCCTCAAGGTCTCCTTTGAATTTGAAGAGATTTTGACGGTGGGATTGCGAGATATCCCAAGCCCTAGGTCTAAGATAAAACTTTGCCCTGGTGTTCCCAAGGCTAGCACCTCATAGGATCAATTTGACATCTTTAATAGAAAATTCTTGTTTTGATCCTTTTCCTTGCCTTGTTTAGGTTAAGATTATCATTAGTTGCTAAAATCCCTTCCCTTAACCTAGGCCAAGTCCACTTAGCCCCATGTTGTCCTATTTCTTATCAAAGATAATTCATCAAGGACGACTCGGGAATCCAAGTTATATAAAGATTTTGGGGACTGGGAAACTCCTTTTCAAGTCATATTCCTTTGACCTAACTCTCAAATCCTTACCTCCTTTTCGTAGAAAATCTTGTACCTTGCTTAAAGAGAAAGCAAGCTCCATTCCTAATCCTATTCTAGGGAAAGGGTCTTGGAAGGTCACTTCATGTCTATTTGTTGATCTATCCTTTATAAGTGATTTCCTAAATACCGGGCCTCCTCCCATCGGTGAAAGTCCATAAAGAGTAGGGAGTCTTAGTTGTGGTGACAGTGGGCTAAGTCTCCGTCGTTGCCCTTGACCTAGCAGTTTCCCTCTTAGGAGTCCCTCTTAGGTCCCGCGTTGGTTTGAGTGGTAACATTTCTAGTGTCGTTTGCGTTGAAACGAAACATGTGTTTTGCTCCCCATACGACATATTGGCATAACATTATTGGCAACTCCATTGGAAGAACGAAGCCCTAATTTTTCATTAAACTTTGAGGTTGATGCTTGTAGGGTGAGCAAGCATTTTTCTAGGCATCTTTAAATTCACCCTGGCAACTACTACGTACTTTGCATGTATATCTCAAATAGGTTGTCTTTCTTTGATAATTTTTCCGCTTTGGACATTGCTAGTGTCCCTAGGCACCCCAATTATGTCATAAGAAGGATGGTATGTGGGCTACCCGTGTTTGATGGTGACCCAAGCTCCACAATTAACCATGTGGAGAGATTTAGTGCACATACTTCAAAGGAGAAAGTGGTCCACCAAGATGTCCTTATGTTGTTATTCTTTAGCTCCATCTATGGTCATAACTCATGGTTACAAAATCACGAACCTTGGAGCATCTCATATATTGAGGGGTTCGTTGATGGATTTCTTAGATATTTCAAGTATGCCCCACATTGAGCATTCAAGAGGAAGCCATCATTGAGCATCATGAAGACCTTGAGAACCTAATTTATAAGTGGGAAGATGAGTCCTCCTTGGGTCCAGATGATGAAGAGGATGACTTTGAGAACACGTTGGGAAGAGTGAGTCCATGGAAAGTAAAGTTGAGACTAACCTTACCTTTCTCAAGGATATTACTCTCGATGAATCTCATTTTGAGAACCTTGAGGAAGGTGATCCCATTAGCCCCTTGGAAGATGACATTGAAGATTACTTCCACATTGAAAAGGGTAAATGGGAAATTATTGGTCCTCAATTTGATTGTGCTCCCATTTGTGACACCGACAAGGAAGATGAGGTTGAGGGTGATATCCCCTTTCTCTCGGGCATTATTTATGATGACATATCCATCGATACGCTTGAGAAGAAGGATCGTTATTTTTCCTTACATGAAAAGGATGATTTTGAGGAGAAAAATCCCAATGAATATAATACTTCACTCCACTTTGCATTACCCTCTTGTTCATCACCTCAAGTATTCCACAAGTGATTCCCTTACCCGTTTTGAAATGATCTCAAGTGACCATGAGCCCTTTTCCCTTTCGGAGTACGGTGTCAAGGAAGAACCCCCTCATTGAATATACTTTATCTTCTTGGGCACCCCCTCAAGATCATGACCAATCTATAATCTCTCCTTTTTGATGTGATCATCATGGGCAACCTACTTGTGTTTTTCCATCTCATCAGTCTCCCTTTCCTACTAATCATAACCCTGTGGAGGCAATAAGAAATGACATGAATGGTAATGGAAATAATATGCCTGAGTTTTCCATCCACCAAAAATTTATGAGCCTAATCATTGACATCTCTATATTTTGGTTAGAAGAGAGGATCTCATGGACTAGATTACATCAATTTCTTACCTCTTCTCACGTGATCATCCATGTGTGGGCATCATATTTTCCCACCTCCCACCTGCCTCATTCTCCATATAATTGTATCCGCATTCGCTTTGGGATTTCCTATACGAGTAATCATACCGGTAGACAGATTTATATTGATATGATGATATGTTGGTTGCATTGGCTTTATGATTATACTTAGTATTAACATTGTACCATATGTATGTTAGGGTAGGATGCATTGCATGCTGATTTTCTGCATTAGAATTAATCTCCTATGATGTTTCTCGTGGTAGATTAGCGGCATTTAGATTATAGCTTGCATACTTTTATTACTTGCTAATTTAATGGCCCAACATTAAGCATGGGTGATCATAAGACACCGTGAAAAACAAGCTGCCCCGTGGGTTTAGTCGTTGATATGTGCAGGTAATAGGTCTATGGTGACCAAGAGATTGTTGGAGTTCTCATGCGAGTAGCTTTACCCACTTCGAGAGAGATCATGTGTAATATTCCTAATTAGCAATAGCTAATTGGAATATTCGATTTTTGTATAGTTTTGCCGACTATAGTTTATTAATGAATAAAAGTGAGAAGAGGGGTCTAACTCACTTAAGTAAAATAAAGTATCTCCCTAGTAGCACAACGTTATAACTTATGGGGAGCCATGGGGGTCCAACACCACGTAGAGGAGGGGGCCCACGTAGCCTCTAGGAGCTTCTGCGCAGATTGAGGAGGAGCACGTTAGGGTTTTGGAGAGAGGCCAACGTTATAAAAGGTGGGAGAGCCTTCTCATTTGGCATTCTTGTTGTTGATGATATTTGAGCTAGACATTTGTCTTCTTGAGCACGCTGGCTGTTTAGCCTGTCTGCAGCACTGCTTAGTGCGTTGAGTGTCTCCGGTCGAAGATCTCACCCTTAGCCCCGGGGGACTTCGAGTGCCTGCTCGGGTAAGGTCATTTCTTCAGTCTTTAGCGGGAGGTTTGGTTGGTTGTTTTGCTGAGGAGCTGGGCTTCTCTTGTGACTGCGCAGTCCCTGGGAGAGAGGACGCAGTTCTACTTGGAGGTGATCCGGTGCGGGGTTTTTGCATGAGTTCAGTTGATATCCGGAGGAGAGGATCAGTCTTTGCCAGTAGGAGGTTTCCTGAGGAGTTTGTGGCACAGTTTCAGCTATCATCATTTGGCATCTTGGAGGGCAGCGTAATTCCCCGAGGAGGCACTTTTTGGTGATTTTCGGAGGCTGACCATTTTTTATATGGTTTCTGGGTTTTGTTCGGGTTGGCGAATACAGCTGGTCTGCAGATTTTCAACTCATTCCATCAAGGGGATCAGCCCCTAGTTTTCAGTCCATTCCAGCAGCAGCAGTTTTACGGCAGTTTTCCAGCAGCTGGGACGCAGTTTCTTAAAGCAGCCATTTCCTGTCTTTCTGAGAGAGTTCTTCACTTGCCTTGAGAAAAAATAGGTGCTATCATTCCGATCATCTATTGTATTTCATTATATTGTCAGATTAATAAAATGGCTTAGCATTCCCGACATTTTTATGAGTATTTGCTTTATGTTCTATTTCTAGCATTTTCTATATTGTCGTATACTTGTATTGCTGTCTATTTCCCTTTCGGGATATTACAGTGGTATCAGAGCATAGTTCTGGCTTAGCTTGTGGTCTATGACATTGGGAAAGAGATCATACAGAGGTTTTCTGGGATTTTGGAGAGCAATAGCAGTTGCAGTACCAAAAACGAAATTGGAAAAGGGCCAAACTACAAAGGGGTTAAATTTTGAAGGTTGGAATTAGAAGAAACCGCTTCTGGGTTTTTCTGGGTTTTGGGCAAGGATCACCTTCCCAAATTCCTAGAATTTTCTGAGTAGTTTTCATTGGGTAAGTCAGAGGCCGAAGTCAAGCAGTAATACAGTTTCATGAGGAGCCTGTAGACACATAGCAGAAAGCGCCGATGGCAGGTGATGATGGTGTGAAGAGATTTGGGGAGATGCTCCTCAAATCAATACAGGATCTGTCAAGGCAGATTGAGGTGATGGGACAGAGATTCACTGCTGTGGAGGCTAGACAGCGTGAAACCCCAAGGGGTTTCCAGATTGGTGAGGGATCAAGCACATCCCACCATTTGCCGGAGCATGATGTCACTCAACATATGGCATCACATACACCCACACGTTCCACTATGCCCACTTTTCTGGGTGCAGACACAGGGGCAGGAGCACAGCAAGAGCCAGAGCCTAGCCACATGGGTGATTATTTCGCTGAGTATCAGGCATATGGGCAGGAGTTTAGGGATGCCCTTCCATTCAGAGATTTTGTTTAGCTTCAGCGAGATAGTAGACCCCACAAATTTCACAGAGGGAACAGGCACTCACATGATGGGGGCTCATAGTGCACAGTAGGAAGATCCCATTTACCGACATTTGACGGGTCATCCAAGCGTTCAGAAAAGGCTTGGGTGGAGAAGTTGGATACCTCTTTCCAGCTTGACCGAGTATCGGAGGGGGAAACCACCAAAATGGTTACCTCACACTTGGAGGATGAGGGCACACAGGATTGCAGGGAGTTCGAGGATACACCTAGTGTGACACAGGACTCACCCTCATTGGAGACCTCCTTGACTGTGTCAGTTGATATCATAGCGGAGAAGGTAGAGCTTACCCCAGTAGAGCCATTCATCGAGGTGATGACCGGAGTTGTGTTCGAGTCTTTGGGTGTGTTGACGGGAAAATTTGTCCAGCCAACAGTAGGGGATCTCCCCGGTGAAAATTCCCAATTAGACCTTAAACCGTTTGGAGTAGGGATCCCATCCAGGGTGTGGGTCCGGTTACCGCCTAAGACGCCTTCCCTTCTGGTCTCAAAAGAACCTGATTAAACCTGCGGACACACACTTATTCATAGGATACGAAATACATGATTGATGCATGGAACATGTCTACAACACTATGCGTAGCAAGAGAATGAATAAAACACATACGCCCGAAGAGATGCAGTTAACGGCACGTCTTAGGGGTCATGCTTGCAAGGTATCTTACCACAGAAGAAATAGTTCTTAATGGCAAGATTCCTTCTTACTTCTGAAAGATAAAACGAAATGCTAATAGACAAAGGTATTAACATTCATTTAGAAAGCAATAAAACTGAACATCATTAACACAAGCATAGATAAACATGATGCATAAATGATATTATTAGAAATGCAGTTTCATTAATCATAGGATGTTCTGAAACTGTTCAAGAAATACACATGGTGCTGTCACAGCAAAATACATCATCCTACAAAGGGGTTTTAGCAAGTATTCGTATTCATATGCCTAAGAATATGGTCTTTCAATACAATACAATGTAGCTCTTGAGTCTTCCAAAAAGAAAAAGCCCATTACAAGTTCCCGAAGGAAGTATTTATAATGCAGAAACTGCCCTTCGGGCTTCCTTGATCTTTCATCTTCCCAACCGTTGGGCTACCTTGCGACCTAGTCCTTTTTGCGACCTGCGACCCGAGCCACTGTTGCGACCTGCGACCCGAGCTGCTGTTGCGACCTGTGACCTGAGCCAAGGGAGGACGACCGAAGAAATGCGACCTTGCGAACTTGCGACTAGGTCGCTGGGTCGCAGGGTCGCAAAAGGCAGCAAAAACAGAGAGATGCGACCTTGCGACCTTGCGACTAGGTCGCTGGGTCGCAAAAGGCGGCAAAAACAGAGAGATGCAACCTTGCGACTAGGTCGCTGGGTCGCGGGGTCGCAAAAGGCGGCAAAAACAGAGAGATGCGACCTTGCGACCTTGCGACTAGGTCGCTGGGTCGCGGGGTCGCAAAAGGGAAAAAATCGAAGATCTGCGACTTGCGACCTTGCCACTAGGTCGCTGGGTCGCGGGGTCGCAAAAGGGAAAAAATAGAAGATCTGCGACTTTGGCAGATGTACGACCTGCAACCTCAGTAGATGTGCGACCTGCGACCTATGCAAGCTTGCGACCTGTGACCTCAGCAGATGGGCTTCCTTGTCTGGGTCATCGCCACAATCTTCTCATGTTACCTGCGTGTAAGCGTATTAGATTAGCCATTATCTCACCCACATAAATATGTTTATGCATGTTTGAAGAACGATAAAGATACAATAAAAGAGAATGCAGATGCATAAGAAGTATATTGACAGATAACATTAAGTGGTTTTATCGATTAGCTTGGACCCCTGTATAGTCCTATTCTGAAGGCCATATATGTTTTGAGAAAGAGGCCATCCTGAAGCTGGGTCGCATAGTCGGAACTTTCTCCTTGGTCGCAACTTTCCCTGGGCACACCTTTCTGCGACCTTGCGACCTTGGAGGAGTCGCACAGTATGCAGTCCAATTAACAAATGCTTCATTCTCGAATCGAAGGTGTGTTGAGGGAATTGTAGCGCAGCAATTTTGCATTAAACTCTGCCCAACAGGTCCTCGTTAGTCTATTTGCAGAAACGCGCAGCAGCTGCTACTCTATTCTTCGCTTACCCTATGAACTTAAGGTGAATCAATGAATCATGACCGCTACCACACTGCTTCGGCCAGAAACGAATTGGCATACATCTGAAAGGCTTCGAAATGCAATAACGAACGATAGACAGGCTTGGTGGTTCCTTTCAGTCGAGTGCCTGCGGCCTCGATGATTATCACTAAACGCACGGTGATGGCAGGGCTCTTGATAGTGGGATGACCACGGTGCGTAGACAAAATATCTCTGACAATGAAATTTAGCAGTGAGAATGATACTTTACCCTGCATGACACAGTACGCCTGTATGATTGGCTTTTCAGCATCTTTGGACAGGGTAAAAGCAAACGCCTTAGGAATTATCCGAAATGAAGCTCCGTGAAGACAGCTCGACGTGGTCGGAGGTGGCATCACCGAAAATTCAGCTTCCAACGAGCATGCAATGATAACGCCTTTCTAAAATGGGACCAATGCAGCAGATTTGAGGAGAGATTCTCTCCCGGAATATTGCCGTCGGGGCTGCAGACATCAGATTTTATCCGCTCCTCTGAAAATAGCGCAACATGCCTTTTATGGCGCTGGCTTTTTCGGTCCATGCTTTAGTTGTAACGAATACATTATGGTCTTTTACAACGGTTGCCACGCAGACTATGAGTCAAACACGTGAAAAATCAATCTATGCAGTTTGGACTGTCAGCACATCAGCTCCATGCTTTTAACGTAAACTTCGATCGAAAACAATATATTTTCTGGATATGTCGATTTGCCAAAAGATAAGATTTGAGCGTGGTTTGTTTCCTGTGGAAGTCATACCAATTGACAACCCGAACATCAAATGCAAGTCTATTTGCTGGATCTTCCGCCACTGGCAGTAGCCTTTCATGAGGGAGACATCTTCAGACCTTATAGTATTTACGTTCAATGCAATACCGCAAGTTGAAACCTGTTGTCGAACCTTCACTTTAAAAACAAGTTTCAATATATCTGCTCAATCATGCACAACGCCGCAATGAGTTAGTTGTAATGTTGCGCTTTCATATATCCGCTCCAGCGCTTTACCATATTTTGAAACATCCGTCATTGAAACGTTTGCGTCCAATTGTACGTGTGGACATAGTTCTGCTCTACGTTTTAGTCGAATGGTTTGACTGCCACGTATGCATATAAAATTCATTTGGCTCCATGTAAATATAGCACGTTGGCTCTATGAAACGACTTTGAACGTTGGCTCCGCGCAACGCGTCTTCACATAGTCCTGATCCGCCATTTTAATCATAGAATTGACCACCTGATATATATATACCTCAAAATGTTTTAACACAGGTTTAAAACCTCGACGTGTATGGCTCTTTGACTGTGCTCGAACACAACTGCTGCGTACACATGTTTATTTAATCCACGCCATGTTTCCACGTAACTTTGACAGCTGCATTTATAAACTGCTCCACAAGTTTTGGCATAAAACATTCGAGCCAATCGGACATTCTTTTCATGCTTTGCTCGGCGACCTTATATGGTTGTGAAATTATATGAGATTTGCACCTCATAAAACGTAGTTACAACGCGCCCGGGTAGTTATAACGTAAACGTGGCACGTTGGGCTCCATGCACGACTTTGGACGTTAAATATACATAAATATATCTCCTCTAAAAGTCAAACTCCGCCCCATGCTTTGAATATAGGTTTCGATATTCATATCCGCCATGGAAATATTAAGCTCATGTGTAATGTTGTCCATAGTCTTGACTCACCATTTTATATGGTTTGGAAACCGCATGTTTTTGCGCTTTGGTATTTAACATTACAACATCACCTTTGTCTTTTGAATGTGTGCCCTTCATAATGTTATTATTTAGTTTTTCCCCAGGATATTTTATGGTTTTCGAAACCATATGCTGTCAACCCTTGATCCTTTGCTTTACCTCATCACACGAAGGCTGCTTGTTTTGAAATATGTTTCTCAAACCACATTGATGGCTCTTTTAACATTGACCCTTCCTGGCTTGTGGTTCCAAAGACTTTATTTGCATATGCACCAATGTGCCTAGTCACTAAAATGCGTATGCATTTAAACATAACCCTTTAGGTTCAATCTGACATCCTCCATCTCATATGGTCCCACATACACAAACTTTATGGATATGAAAGAGTAAAGGTGACTAGGGTTGTACAGCCATTTTATTGCTCCACGTTGTACTCCTTGCAGTGTAATTAATTCCACACTATGCAGTTTAAGATCCATAAATGTTGCTCCCAAAGGGTGTGCTCACATGTTTGAACCCTGTCGTTGGCTTGCCCCAGAAACACGTATGCTTTCGCACTGCTACCTGGTACTAGAACGCCTTGAATGAGATTGTCACTCCTCAGGGAGATCTCCTGAGTTGTTTTGTTCACCGGGCTATAATTAAGGCTAGGCTTGTCGAAATGGCGACATATGTTCCTTTGTGTACCGACATCGACACAGAGCTGACAATGTGCAGGATCTCCACAATTCTAGTGTGCACTAATGAAGAAATTTTTTTGCATTGGTGACATAGAAGGTTCTCTTTCTGATCAACGTGCATCACACAATCTTCCTTTTAACAGTACTGGTCACTTGCTCCTCCTCCTCCCTCGTTCTGCAACTTTGGCCTCGTCGTTGAGCCCAATTTTATTTCCCTCGATGTCACGACACGACTGAGGAGTCTGTTACCCGTGGGGTCAACCTGTGTGAAACATTACGACATCACAATTACTCTTTGATAATGGTGTCTCTAGATAAAACATATAATACTAACAAGCTTAAGATAAGTATTGAAACAAAATGCTCAATGACCTATGGCGGGAGGGCTTTTATTTGTCAATACACAAAAGGTTTACATTCAAACGTATGCATGGCAACCTCGTTACACTTGGCGTGACTGCGACAAGAGTGTTCGGGCGCACGCTGGATGATCCTTCCCACATATGGCGTGATTGCAACGATGACATCGGATCATGATGGCGAGACAACTCCTAAGGGGTTGGAGATAGGTCGGTGGGATGTCGTTGACTGCAGGTCAGGTGAAAGACTTTTAACGCCTAGGCGAGCAGAGGGGGAACCCGAAATTTTAAATATACCCAAAATTTTGGGTGGTGTTGTAGCGACTACAACAAATGGTGAACCACTGGTAGAATCCAGCATCTCTGTCAATATCACAACAAAGGTCTGAGCCAAGATAGTGATGCAAGGGAATATTGAACCAGCTACATGGGTACCCTTTGTATTACTTTGGCCTTTTACGAGTATATATAATCCTTGTGCCTCACTAAGTCCCGCTAATCAGAAACACATCAAAGAGAAAGCTCACAGACGCCGGTAGCTTGTTGATGATGTGACAGACAAGGCAGTGGGCTTATTATTTTCAAAATTTTTAAAGTAAGTTTCTGGTGTTGCTCTGCTGCCAGCAGGCCTGGATAGTACCCCGGCGGAGTCACTTCAAGAAATCACAAACGTTGCTCCACTGCCAGCGAGCCTGGTCATTACCCCGGTGGAGTTGTTGCATTACCTCTCTGCGCAGGAAGCCTTTATCGATCCTTTACCCTTATTTGTTTCATGTGCTTGTAGCACTTATTTTCTTGTGCTCGTGGCACTTATTTTTCATGGGCGGATGAGGGATCCCGACTTATTTTACGAGCATGAGAGGTTGTTTCTTGTTTTACAGAAACTGAAAGATATCCTGATTTGGGTTTGCCTTCGTGCCAAACCTTCACATCCCATTCACCATAATAGGCGCAGTGCGCAGAACAGCACATTAAAACGTCCAAGACTGTGCTGGGCACAAGGCTTAGGCTCACAGGTATGGGCCATTTCAACTCATCAGGTCTCCCATAGCCAACCGGCTCGTATCTCCCCAGATAATAAGTTTAGACTCATAGGCATCTTGTTGATAATGCGACTTCGATGACTGGTCCTAAGAGAAAGCTGCCTCTCGAGATAGCCACCGCAACCTCACACAAAACAATGGGGTTACTGTTTCAGTAATCGGGGCAAAACAAGACTGCAAGGTGATAGGGTTGCAATGAGGGCTCATGAAGTGGTAGGCGATATGACAAAAATGATGTGAGGGAGAGAGAGTACAACGCAATGTAATAAGCGAGGCTCAAGGTGCAATGCAATGCCATGTGCGAGAACGATCAACCAGTTGTAGGTGGAATAGAGGCGCAATACGAGCAATGATTATTTATGTAGCAACAAGCAGTTGAAAAGGAAATGAAAGAAAATACTTTTAACATGATGTTGCCTAAGATATTAACCGTAAAAAAAAAACAACAAACACCCTTTTAAACTATGAAGTAAAATTCGGTAAGTAAACCTAATTAGCTTTGAACTAAAAATTTTATTGCAGGTCCTAGCTAGCCTACACCTAAACCCTAGTTTAACCAATGATGCGGTCGGGTTATGTAAAATCAGCTTTCCAGTGCAGCCACCGCATTAGTCCCTGACCTGCAAGAACAACAATGATCAGGACCAGAGCTAATATCCAAAAAAAAGTGTAACAGTAGCGAAACTTACCTGAGGAGTAGGTGCAACGGCAAAATGATCATAGATACCTACGAAAGAACATGCGAGAACAGATTGAGCAAGCTGAATCCCATCCTCATCTTGATAACCAGTAATATGTTCTTGAAACTCAACATTATTGATAAATGACACAAAATCATTCGTGCACGATCCTGGATCTGAGGGGTGATGGGCAAGCCAGTTGCTATTGGCAAGCACATTCACCGGATGGGGTTGGTCGAATGAACCAGCATGCTCATTATGGTAGTGAGGATCATCAGTTTTATGGAATGGAAACAATACGCAAGTGCCAGGCGAATTATAGATGCATGCACATCCAAGCGTAGAAATCCTAGTTTCGAAAACCCTAGTCCGGGGTTGCTCCTGGGTTTGGTTAAAGGTATGGGGATCTGAATCCACGTTTATAGGAGCCTAAAATTCCTCACTGCTTTGAACAAACTCTAGACCTTCAGGCAAGGGGCTTTCCAACTTTGACTGCTGGGCGAGATTAACAGGCGAATGGGCGTGATCATCAATTGTAGTGATTTGAAAGATGTCAGTGGGTTTTGTATTAATTTGGTTGAATGTTTTGCACATTGACAGATTGATAATCGAAAAATATCGGATTCTCCAGATTTGCCAGGATGGGGTGAATTCGATACATTTATGCTGGAAGGAGCATGATACTGGGGAATTGTCATTTCAGAAATGGTCAGCGGAAGTTGAAGCGTTTAGATTTTCTGGCGGGTACTTGAATCTTCCGAAAGCGAATCATCGAATTCAGGTGTCTTCATAGGGTCAGCAAAGAGATTTGAGTGACGGTCGTCAGCGGTATGATTGAATATGTTTTCAGATAAGGAGTGATCGCTGCAACCATCGGTTTGTCAAGTTCGGTACCTGGCAAGTTAGGCTTCCTGGGGTTTACCAACTGGGATGGATCGATAACAGGGACATCTTGAAGTTTCCCAGATAGGAAATCACTCCCATGGTTGTCTAAAGATTCCGAGTGAGACAGATCAGATTTAAAAGATTCATCGATTTTAGACTGTGATTGAGAAACACCACCTGCGTGCTTATGATTTTTGCCAATACCATTATAAGAAAACTCTGAATGTCTAGAAAAATTTACTGGTATGGCGGGATTAAGAAACAAACTAGGGAACAATGAACAAAAAGATTGAGTCGCAGGGGCGTTAACCCTACAAGGCTTTTCAACACGCACATCCGTGTCATTCAGAGGACACAATGATTTGACAGGCCTTGTAAGGGAATAAAATTTATGCGGGGTAGGAGTCGATTCATAATACGTATGTGAACCAGATTCATAATCCGAATCTGAACCAGATTCATAATCTGAATGTGAAACAGATTCGTCATCCGAATCTGAACCAGATGCATAATCCAAATATGAATCAGATTCATAATCCGAATCTGAACCAGATTCATAATCTGAACGTGAACTAGATTCATCATCCAAATGTGAACCAGATTTATAATTTGAATGTGAACCAGATTTAGGACTAAGTCCAGGGAGGCATCGAGTGGGCTCGGGGTAGGTTTCATGAGCCAAAAGAGATAACGAGCCACTGAGATGTTCAGATTTGACATGGTACGTGAAAGACTCATGGTCAGAACAGCCATTGACTTGCGGGTTGTCATAGGGAACACTAGGCTCAGGTTGGGTTGCTAACTGAAATGGTTCAAGGGAAACGAGAATCGCATACGCGAACTGTTCTCTTAACAACCTCCAATCGACCTCCTTTTCAGGGAACTCAAAACAATAATGAACGAATCTGATAGAGAACTCATCTAAATATTCCTGAGGTTCCATTCTGATGTCATTTATCTTTAGTAAAACATTATGAAAATCATACATGTGAAAAGCTTGTTGTAATTCACTGGCGAGTTGTTCAAATGAATGGATGGAAGATTCCAGCAAAGTACAGCACCATTGCTTAGCGCGACCTTCGAGGGTGAGGAAGAAAAGCAAACAAAACAAACCCTCATCGTCAATTTCATAACACTCACCAAAGTCACAAAAATCTGAACAGTGTTGGGTTATGGACATCCCATTTTCACCATCAAATTTTAACTGGGACAAGTGATACATAAGTTTATCGGGGATGAAGTATCCAGGTTCATAAAACTCCAACAAACATCTCGGGAGAATGATTTGGGGACGAGCCATTACAGATATGAGATTAACTGCAGGCTCTAAGGGCTCAGCTTGTCATTTGGCCCCCCCTCTTTTCGTTAAACATCTGGTCGGAGGTTCGGGCCCTTCTTCTAGCGCCAAATCTGTTGACGGGAAAATTTGTCCAGCGAACAGTAGGGGATCTCCCCGGTAAAAAGTCCCAATTAGACCTTAAACCGTTTGGAGTAGGGATCCCATCCGGGGTGTGGGTCCGGCTACCGCTTAAGACGCCTTCCCTCCTGGTCTCAAAAGAACCTGATTAAACCTGCGAACACACACTTATTCATAGGATACGAAATACATGATTGATGCATGGAACATTTCTACAACACTATGCGTAGCAAGAGAATGAATAAGACACATACGCCCGAAGAGATGCAGTTAACGGCACGTCTTTGGGGTCATGCTTGCAAGGTATCTTACCATAGAAGAAATAGTTCTTAATGGCAAGATTCCTTCTTACTTCTGAAAGATAAAATGAAATGCTAATAGACAAAGGTATTAACATTCATTTAGAAAGCGATAAAACTGAACATCATTAACACAAGCATAGATAAACATGATGCATAAATGATATTATTAGAAAATGCAGTTTCATTAATCAAAAGATGTTCTGAAACTGTTCAATAAATACACATAGTGATGTCACAGCAACATACATCATCCGACAAAGGGGTTTTAGCAAGTATTTGTATTCATATGTCTAAGAATATAGTCTTTCAATACAATACAATGTAGCTCTTGAGTATTCCAAAAAGAAAAGCCCTTTTTACAAGCTCCCGTAGGAGTATTTATAATGCATAAACTGCCCTTCGGGCTTCCTTGAGTGTTCAGCTTCTTGAACGTTGGGTTGCCTTGCGACCCATTCCTTTTGCGACCTGCGACCTAAGCCGTTGTTGCAACCTGCGACCTGGCTGCTGTTGCAACCTGCGACCTGAGGTGTTGTTGCGATCTGCGACTTGACTGGGTCGCGGGGTCGCAAGGTGTAAGAGAATGAGAGAATGCGACCTTGCGACTTTGTGACTAGGTCGCTGAGTCGCGAGGTCGCAAGGGTGGACAAACCAAAGGTATGCGACCTTGCGACCTTGCGACTAGGTCGTTGCGTCGCGGGGTCGCAAAAAAGGGAAAAACCGAAAATATACGACCTTGCGACCTTGCGACTAGGTCGCTGGGTCGCGGGGTCGCAAAAGGTGGCAAAAACAGAGAGATGCGACCTTGCGACCTTGCGACTAGGTCGTTGGGTCGCGGGGTCGCAAAAGAGAAAAAATCGAAGATCTGCGACCTGCGACTTTGCGATTAGGTCGCTAGGTCGCTAGGTCGCAAAAGGAAAAAAATAGAAGATCTGCGACTTTGGCAGATGTACGACCTGCAACCTCAGTAGATGTGCGACCTGCGACCTATGCAAGCTTGCGACCTGTGACCTCAGCATATGGGCTTCCTTGTCTGGGTCATTGCCACAATCTTCTCACGTTACCTGCGTGTAAGCGTATTAGATTAGCCATTATCTCACCCACATAAATATGTTTATGCATGTTTGAAGAACAATAAAGATACAATAAAAGAGAATGCAGATGCATAAGAAGTATATTGACAGATAACATTAAGTGGTTTTATCAATTAGCTTGGACCCCTGTATAGTCCTATTCTGAAGGTCATATATGTTTTGAGAAAGAGGCCATCCTGAAGCTGGGTCGCATAGTCGGAACTTTCTCCGTGGTCGCAACTTTCCCTGGGCACACCTTTCTGCGACCTTGCGACCTTGGAGGAGTCGCACAGTATGCAATCCAATTAACAAATGCTTCCTTCTTGAATCGAAGGTGTGTTGAGGGAATTGCAGCGTAGCAATTTTGCATTAAACTCTGCCCAACAGGTCCTCGTTAGTCTATTTGCAGAAACGCGCAGCAGCTGCTACTCTATTCTTCGCTTACCTTATGAACTTAAGGTAACTCAATGAATCATGACCACTACCACACTGCTTCGGCCAGAAACGAATTGGCATACATCTAAAAGGCTTAGAAATGCAATAACGAACGATAGACAGGCCTGGTGGTTCCTTTCAGTCGAGTGCCTGTGGCCTGGATGATTATCACTAAAAGCACGGTGATGGCAGGGCTCTCGATAGTGGGATGACCACGGTGCGTAGACAAAACATCTCTGAAAATGAAATTTAGCCGTGAGAATGATACCTTACCCTGCATAACACAGTGCGCCTGTGTGATCGGCTTTTCAGCATCTTTGGATAGGGTAAAAGCAAACGCCTTAGGAATTATCTGAAATGAAGCTCCGTGAAGACAGCTCGACGTGGTCGGAGGCGGCATCACTGAAAATTTAGCTTCCAACGAGCATGCAATGATAACACCTTTCTAAAATGGGACCAGTGCAGCAGATTTGAGGAGAGATTCTCTCCCGGAATATTGCCGTCGGGGCTGCAGGCATCAGATTTTATCCGCTCCTCTGAAAATAGCCCAACATGCCTTTTATGGTGCTGGCTTTTTCGGTCCATGCTTTAGTTGTAACGAATACATTATGGTCTTTTACAACGGTTGCCACGTGGACTTTGAGTCAAACACGTGAAAAATCAATCTATGCAGTTTGGACTGTCAGCACATCAGCTCCATGCTTTTAACGTAAACTTCGATCGAAAACAATATATTTTCTGGATATGTCGATTTGCCAAAAGATAAGATTTGAGCGTGGTTTGTTTCCTGTGGAAGTCATATCAATTGACAACCCGAACATAAAATGCAAGTCTATTTGCTGGATCTTCTGCCACTGGCAGTAGCCTTTCATGAGTGAGACATCTTCAGACCTTATAGTATTTACGTTCAATGCAACATCGCAAGTTGAAACCTGCTGTCAAACCTTCGCTTTAAAAACAACTTTCAATATATCTGCTCAATCATGCACAATGCCGCAATGAGTTAGTTGTAATGTTGCGCTTTCATATATCCACTCCAGCGCTTTACCATATTTTGAAACATCCGTCATTGAAACGTTTGCGTCCAATTGTACGTGTGGACATAGTTCTGCTCTATGTTTTGGTCGAATGGTTTGACTGCCACGTATGCATATAAAATTGATTTGGCTCCATGTAAATATAGCACGTTGGCTCTATGAAACGACTTTGAACGTTGGCTCCGCGCAACGTGTCTTCACATAGTCCTGATCCGCCATTTTAATCATAGAATTGACCACCTGATATATATATACATCAAAATGTTTTAACACAGGTTTAACACCTCGACGTGTATGGCTCTTTGACTGTGCTCGAACACAACTGCTGCATACACATGTTTATTTAATCCACGCCATGTTTCCACGTAACTTTGACAGCTGCATATATAAACTGCTCCACAAGTTTTGGCATAAAACATTCGAGCCAATTGGACATTCTTTTCATGCTTTGCTCGGCGAACTTATATGGTTGTGAAATTATATGAGATTTTCACCTCATAAAACGTAGTTGCAACGCACCAGGGTAGTTATAATGTAAACATGGCACGTTGGGCTCCATGCACGACTTTGGACGTTAAATATACATAAATATATCTCCTCTAAAAGTCAAACTCCGCCCCATGCTTTGAATATAGGTTTCGATATTCATATCCGCCATGGAAATATTAAGCTCATGTGTAATGTTGTCCATAGTCTTGACTCACCATTTTATATGGTTTGGAAACCGCATGTTTTTGCGCTTTGGTATTTAACATTACAACATCACCTTTGTCTTTTGAATGTGCGCCCTTCATAATGTTATTATTTAGTTTTGCCCCAGGATATTTTATGTTTTTCGAAACCATATGCTGTCGACCCTTGATCCTTTGCTTTACCTCATCACACGAAGGCTGCTTGTTTTGAAAGATGTTTCTCAAACCACATTGATGGCTCTTTTAACATTGACCCATCCTGGCTTGTGGTTCCAAAGACTTTATTTGCATATGCACCAATGTGCCTAGTCACTAAAATGCGTATGAATTTAAACATAACCCTTTAGGTTCAATCTGACATCCTCCATCTCATATGGTCCCACATACACAAACTTTATGGATATGAAAGAGTAAAGGTGACTAGGGTTGTACGGCCATTTTATTGCTCCACGTTGTACTCCTTGCAGTGTAATTAATTCCACACTATGCAATTTAAGATCCATAAATGTTGCTCCCAAAGGGTGTGCTCACATGTTTGAACCCTGTCGTTGGCTTGCCCCAGAAACACGTATGCTTTCGCACTGCTACCTGGTACTAGAACGCCTTGAATGAGATTGTCACTCCTCAGGGAGATCTCCTGAGTTGTTTTGTTCACCGGGCTATAATTAAGGCTAGGCTTGTCGAAATGGCGACATATGTTCCTTTGTGTACCGACATCGACACAGAGCTGACCTTGTGCAAGATCTCCACAATTCTGGTGTGCACTAATGAAGAAAACTTTTTGCGTTGGTGACATAAAAGGTTCTCTTTCTGATCAACGTGCATCACACAATCTTCCTTTTAATAGTACTGGTCACTTGCTCCTCCACCTCCCCCGTTCTTCAAATTTGGCCTCGTCGTTGAGCCCAATTTTATTTCCCTCGATGTCATGACACGACTGAGGAGTCTGTTACCCGTGGGGTCAACCTGTGTGAAACATTACGACATCAAAATTACTCTTTGATAATGGTGTCTCTAGATAAAACATATAATACTAACAAGCTTAAGATAAGTATTGAAACAACATGCTCAATGACCTATGGCGGGAGGGCTTTTATTCGTCAATACACAAAAGGTTTACATTCAAACGTATGCATGGCAACCTCGTTACACTTGGCGTGACTGCGACAAGAGTGTTCGGGCGCACGCTGGATGATCCTTCCCACATATGGCGTGATTGCAACGATGAAATCGGATCATGATGGCGAGACAACTCCTAACAGTTTGGAGATAGGTCGGCGGGATGTCGTTGACTGCAGGTCAGGTGAAAGACTTTTAACGCCTAGGCGAGCAAAGGGGGAACTCGAAATTTTAAATATACCCAAAATTTTGGGTGGTGTTGTAGCGGCTACAACAGAGGTTTAGAGGGCGAGTGATAACTCGTTGGAAAGCGGAAAAATGTCCTCTACAATCTTATGCCAAGTCCATCCTTAAATGAGGTCATTTGACCACCAAGAAAATTATATTTCTAAAAATTTCATCATTATTTTATTTATGGCAGCCATTAAGATTTTATCTTTATGTTTTTTTTCTTTCAATGTTTAGGGCTCCTTGTTCATAGACTTAGGTCATCAATATTATTAGGATTAGGGCTTTCATTTTCACTTTTAGGAATTCAATTTTATGACATGAAAAGTAAGGCTTCCTTCATTTAAGGATTCACATAAATGGAAATGACTTATTAGGATTAGGGGTTCCTTTGGACATCATGAGCATCATTCAACAAGACTAGGGTTCCTTTTCAATATGTCATCATGGGCATATTCATTTAGTGATTCAACATCAATAATATAAATCTATCTAGTGTTTCCTGGGGATTTTAGGAAGGCTAGGGCATCATGAAGCTAGGTCTTTAGGGTTTTATCATGTAGCTAGGGAATATGCATCATATTCATGTTTAGGGTTTTCTCCTAGGGTTTGCATGAGGTTATGGAAACATCAAAAAAGGGTTATTCATGTATCACAAGAATATTTTCCATCTCCAACAATGCAGTATTGAAATCAATGATAATTTTGAAAAATAGTCATCACCTATGTCATTGATGGAAATATTATTTCTCTTTGAACATTCTCTCCCCCTTTAGCATCAATGGAAAATGGGGTTTCCAAGTACTCCCCTAATCAAGCTACTTCTTGACATGATGATCCATCATATTTTCCTCCTTTCTTCATCAATGATAGTTCTCCATAATAGATATGTTGTTCCCCTATCATGGTGCTCTTCCTTAATGTACTTGATCCCCCTAATCCTTTGCATGCCTTCATGGAAAAGGACGAGGTAGATGATCAACCAACTCCCCCTTCCTGCATAAGGTCATCTAGCTCTTATTTTTTCTTTAGACAGGATTGCTACATTATGACCAAGTGGAAGACATTTTCAACAATGGATGTGTAGTGAAGACATAATATCATGATTTTATTCAATGGAATTACTCCCGAGAGATGATTTATCACGAGATGATTGTCCCTATGTGACTCATGAAGAGTTTCATAGGGATCTTGATGGATAGCTTCTGGAAGAGTAGAAAAGAATATCACATCTTCCAAGGATGTACTTATTAGATCAACAACATGAGTTTATGTCTTGTGTGTTCAAAGCACATTCTGATCCTTTTTTCTTTCTTCTCCACACTTGTGTAACTTTTTTTCTTGGATTTGTAGTTATGGTTTTAGCTTGTTTAGGGACCAAATTCAAGTTACAATCATGAGCCATATGTCCAATTTTATGGCAATTGAAGCACTCCATCTTGTTCATGAATAATGAATCATGACTTCTTCCTTAAAATTTGCTTCTAGGGAGTTGATAGGGACCATTATATTTGTCCTTGTGGTATGCCATACAATCATTTTCCATATGCCCAAAATATGTACAAGAATTGAAATAACCAAAAAATTTACTTTTCTACCTCGAGGATGGAGATTTAGTTGATGTAATTCCAAGGTTTTTCTATCTTGGAATCCTTTGATCAAATCTATTGCCTCCTGCATTCTTGACACCATCTGCATACCTTCTTGGAGTAGGGTTATTCCAATGTCATCTTGACTCTTCTCGTTCATTTTTCTAGAACTAGGGGCGTCAATATTTCTTCCAAGCCTCTTCAGATACTTTTTGTTTGGAGAATTAGGGTTCAAATCATTTATGTTTGAGGTTTCACCTGCATAACCAAGACATGATTTATCAAGAGGATATCTTTGATGACTATTGATGTCATCTAGGGGTTGAGATATATTGACACTCTTATTCAGATGATCAAATTATTTTCTTAGGATATGAATTTATTCTTTCATCATGTTCCATTTTTCATCCTTCTTTGCTAGATGATTCTCCATTTCATCCTTCATCTTTCAAGCTTCACATGTTTTGGTCTTGAGAGAGATGATATATTCATCCTTTTCTTCTAGTTGGGATATCATGACATTGCTTTCCTTTTGTGCTTCATCAAATTCTACTTCTATATGATTCAAAACTTCCATCACCCTTTCAGCTCCTTGCGCTTGTTCCTTTTCTTCTTCTAGTTGATATTTAAGGGAGGAGATCTCTTCCTTGTACTAACCAAATTTCTCTTGAAGTTTCCTCAATTCTTCATGTATTTGTTCAAGATGGCCTGAAAAAGTGTCTTCCATTTTCTTTGCTTTATCTAATTGGTTTTCATGGATATGACCTCTTCATGATGCATTTTCTTGTTTTGATGCAATTATTCCTTTAGCTTGCTGAGCTCCTCATTTATTTCTTGAATTTGAAGCTTAAAGAGATCAAATTCCTTCCTTGTCTTGTCTAAGTCATAGTAACAATTTTGTACTTTCTTCGTACGCTTCTCATTTTCTTTTTTCAAACTTCTTATCTCTTCTAGGGCAGCTACAAGTTTTCCCTTGAGATCTTCTTTGAGATTGCCTTCAATTTATTCATCTTCTAGGGCCTTCATGGTATTGATGTCTTCATTGATATTTTCAGATTCCTTTATGGGTTCTATATTTTCTTCTTGCTTTCCATCATCTTCATGAATATAGGTCATGGTAAATGATCCTTTTGAGTGAAGATACTGAAGTTTGTCCCACATACATTTTGTCGATAAAAATTTCTCCAATTTGGCTTGTATATGATCTGGTAGCCCATTCAAGATTTATTATATCTCTCTTGAATTATATTCCTTGGATTATTATTCCATCTTTATTTCACTAATCACGGATTCCTAGACTTCAAAACCTTGAGCCATTAAAAAATTCCTCATTCTTGTCTTCCATATATCAATGTTTCCATTGAATAATGGATCTTTCCAAATTTGTTTGTCTTCTATTTTGACGATTGAAGAAGAGACATCTTTATAAGGATTGGAGGCTTTATTCCTTGGATTTTCCATTTATGTTCTAAGTATCTACCTTCAAGTTGTTAGTATTTGAGTGAAGGTACTAGCTTTGATACCAATTGTTGGAAATAATGATAGGGGGTGAATCAATATATATTTTCAATCGTTATTTTTACTAGTTAAGATCACTTATAATTAGAACAAAAATTGAACAATGATAAAATGATAATTCTATTAATCAATGAAATGAGGAATCCAATCATATTTACATTAAATCAAGTACAATAATAATCAGGGTTCCAACCCTAGATGAAGACACCGATCTACAATCCATGAGGTTCCAACTTGAAATTTTCCAAGGACCGACTTGAACTTCATGAGCCACAAACCTCTAGGGCTCCTACCTTATATCCCTAAGGCACCAACCTTGTCTCTATGGGGCTCCAATCCTATCTCTGGTACAAGCTCTGACCTGGTCTTCTCTATCTTCTACGGTTCCAACCCACATCTTGAATTCGTCAAGATAAGTTTTAATAATTCTTCACGACTCCCAATATCTTTTGAAATGAGCGCTGATAATATATTCACCTTCACCACTACCCTCAAAGAATCTCTAGCAATATTATCTAATCAATGAAAACTTTTTCTTCTCAGAAGGTGTCACCATTTCGCTTCATGTCACCCAAATACTTTTCACAAGGTCACATCATGAGGGCCTTCAAAAATTCATCGTGGTATCCAAGAATCTCCAAGATTAGCTAAAACTTCTCAACAAGATTCCTTCAATAGGCTTGTCGATGACTCTTCAAGGTATGCTTAAGATCAACTAGAACTCCTCTTAAAGATCTAAAAGGTTCCAAAATAGTCTTTGAGACTACTTTAACAGATGTGCAATAGGTCTTCGAAAAATCACCAAGATATCTTCAACAAATTTCTTCATTACTTTTTCTTCAAGGATCTTTAAGATTTTCAAATTTGTCTATGATATTGCTCGAAACTTTATTTAATGGTTCTCCAAGCATACTTCAAGAATGCTGCTTAAAAGGTTTAAGTGATAGGCTTCAAATTTGTCTTCACAAGGTTTCAACTATGTTGGCTTCAATATTTTAGATTAAGGAGAGTCCCACAAATGTCTTCAAGGTATATTTGAATATTTTCTTTAGCTATGACCTTACCAAGATGCTTCCAAGACAACTCTTTCAAAAGAATCACAAGGCTGCTCAAAAAGGTGTCCAATAATTTGTTCTAAATATGTTAGTGGGTTGGTCCAAAAAAATGTCATTAGACTGCTCCAAAATATGTCCAATAGTCTTCTCTAAATATGTGAATGGGATGTACCAAAAAATTTCATTATGTTTCTCTAAAAAATGATTATATAAAACCTCAAAATATGTCATAGGGTTGCTCCAAAATGTCTTATTTAACATGCCTGCAAAATAATAAACAACTCCTCTAGATTTTTTCTTCTATACTAAAACCTCTACTCCAACATTGTCCTCAAAGTTTCTTTGAAAATGACTTTTAGTGTGACAAAAAAAACCTTCAAAAAATCCTCAAAGACTGTTCCATAATTCTGCTAATAGTTTTCCCCAAGAATTGCTTCACAGTCACATCAAGCGTTGCTCAAGACGTCTTCTTACAGGCTCAGGTTGATTTTTCACTACAATTTTTTTTAATATTTGTCACTCTTTAAGGTTTACATGTCACAGATCTTCTGCCATAGGTCCAAGCACTACAGATGGCACAAGTTCGAAAATTTAGGTACAAGTCCGAAAATTTAGGTGCAAGTCTGAAATTTTAGGTAGAGCTCTACACCAAAGGTATGAGCTGGCATGATTTCTTTATATACCCTATTTTTATTCCTTCCATAGATATATGAGTTTTTATTTCTTTACTTGATCCAAAAAATAAATAAAACACTCTTCAATATGTGTATTTATCCTCTTCCTTGGTTTGGAAATGTTATATGTTGTTTTCACTGAATTCTTGCCCAAATTGAAGACCTATGGTTTGTATCTAAAATTCTTGAGTGTGTGGTGAAGAGACATGCATGTTTTCCATGGAGCCAACTTACATATGTTGGCTTAGGTTGGCTTTCATAAAAACTATAATATTTCATCATTAAAAAATAATTTTCTCTCAGCCTATGAGGAGTTAGAGGGCGAGTGATAGCTTGTTGGAAAGAGGAAAATGTACACTACAATATTTGTTGGAAATGTTGGCGTTGATGGAAAAGGTGAAGACAAGAGAAACACCTAAACTATCCATAAGGAAAAAGAGACAGAGAGATAGCAGAGGCAGCAGAAGAAACAGAGGAATTGAAGCAGAAGCAACAGAGGAATTAGAGACAGAGCAGTGGAGTTGAAACGGCCTGAAGGAGTGTAATACAGAGGTTTATTTATGAATTAGTACTTAGGACAGGGGTTTGTTGATAAAATAAATCCATGTAAGTCTGCATGTAAATAGAAGAACTCGATCTCTGAGTTAAATACCATCTTTGAACCATATGGTATGCAATGAGAGTGGATATGCTTCGAATCAGTTGGCATTCACTGTTTGAATTATGTTTGAAATTATCCCCAATTTTGAACAAATCACTCGTATTTGATTGACATAATAAACAAGTTCAAGAGATTTAAGGTGGCTTTTACAAAGGACTAATATTTAGTTATAGATTGGATCTTGCATGGACTGTTATGATCATTGATTGAACAGTGAATCCAGATTGGGTTGAAACAAGGTTTTGTTAAAAGAGTTAGTAATACTCTTTCAAGAATTAGTAATACCTTGTCTGCCGCATAAATGCGTTGTTGTGTTAATGGTTGGCGATGGTAGTGAAGTTATCCATAACATCAACAGAGAAAAAAAATTGGAGGAATAATCAAAATTCGCGTGGAGATTCGGATGGAACCTTGTGTAAATAAGCGGAACCCAGAACAAGCGTTGTGAACAGTAACGTTGGTTTCTGGTATTTATCGCACCACCCTTATACGGAGAGCAGTATTAGAGGAGTTGGGAGCGATTCCATAGATTGATCGATGCGTGCCCCCGACTGACATTGCAAAACCACCTCTCACTCCGTGCCATCGCGCGTTAACCATAGACCAAAGACGCGGACCGATATTGACATAAGCTGTCGATCTAGAGGGAAGCGATCTGACGGTGGCTGTGTTCGGAAAGTGCACGAAGGATAACCTAGATATGGCACGCCATCGCACATTATTGTTCACGAAAGTAGCCTGTGCGATATCCATTGGATCATCAAGGCCGAGGCGACGCAATAACAGCCATTGGATGGAGATACCAATAGTGTTGGGGCCCACACATATGTGTGTGTTGTTCAATTAAGGTTTTAAGTTAAATAAGGTTTGACGACAAAGTGGAAGTTCGTAAACATATTACATATCACCAAGGGTCTTAATATTTGACTGAATACAATACAGCCTGTATATGTAATGACCATGTGCGTGGATTAAGTGAGAGAAAAAACAAGATTATGACTTGATTGATATATATTACAATATATGATATATTAAAGTGGAATGTGTGCATAAGAATGGCCTAGAACTGATTATAAGTCTAATGCATATGGATGCATTTTGAAATGCCTAAGGTTTGAAAAAAAATACGAGGGTTAATTCAGATATATATAGTCTCGTATGAAATATTGTAAAGATTGAAACATGAATGTGTATGGAAAAGGAAAAAGAAGAGGAGAGCGTGCAAAGATGAAAGTTTAGTTAACAGGAATATGTACATGAATGAAGTGAACAGGTGAAATATGCAGATGACAGTGAACAAAGAGTATGCAGAATAGTTTCTTAACAACAGCAGGAAAAGAAAAATCTAGTAAAGCCAAAATCCAGAAAATGAGCTGAGTGAAATTGAAATGTGTAATTAAAAATGTGAATGTAAATGTTGTAATTATTTTTAATGTTTGTGATGCAAAGGCAAGTATCCTAAGGAAAATACAAAATCCCACTGTAGCATGGAAATTTGTACATATTTTTATAATTTTTAAAAATGAGTTGGATAAAGGAATGAGAAGACAGAAGCCAAAGAGTCATGACTGTTCACTCCAAATTTCTTGTGAAATACAAACAGTCATGTGAGGAACTCTATATATAATATCACATTGATATGCACATTAGAGTTTAGAGAGAGAGAAAATATAGAGAAGGCAGAGTATAGAAGTGTAAGGCAGAGAAGATTAAGAAAAGAAGAGCAGAAAGAGAAGCTACAGAACAGAGCTGATATATGAGGTAAATCAGCAAACATTCAGTTTGATAAATTGAGGAAGTTGGAGCTTCCCTATCAAGTTGCAGCTTGGTAGTTGTCAGTTGTAGCTGACTGAGGTTGGAGCCTCCTGTAGGCTGGCGCCTGCAGTAAATTGAAGGGAGTTGGTGCTTCCTTGCAAGTTGTAGCTTGCAGAATTGAGGTTGGAGCCTCTTGTAGGTTGGTGCCTGCAGAAAAACAGTGGTGAGAGGGATTTGGATCTTGCCTTTGCATCACAACAATAATAAGATGTGGTTTTCTTCCTTTATGGGTTTCCACTTATATCTGGTGTCTCTGTGCATGATGTTTATGTGTTGATCTGATTTATATCATCTGCTTAATACCTGTTGTTCTCATATTAAGTCTGCTGTTCTATTATATTAATACTTGCTGCTCATATTCTAAGATTACTTACATATTAAGCTGGACATGAAATGAAGATGTATGTTAGTTTGAATAAAAGGTTTAAAAAGTACATGAATGTGTTAAACTGATTCACCCCCCCCCTCTCAGTTTAACTAAGAGTTCAACAATTGGTATCAGAGCAGGTTCCTTTGTACAAGTCTAACAACTGAAAGGAGATCCTAGGTTCCCAAGATGGCTAGTAAAGAAGGATGCTCAACCAATAAAGCCCCTTTCTTCACTGGTGAAAATTATGCTTTCTGGAAAATCAAAATGAGGACATACATAATGTCTCTAGGAATAGAAGTCTGGGCTACTGTGGAATTAGGATATGCCCCAAAGGCAACTGACACAGAGAAAGAAACAAAACAAGATTTTGTGGCTAACACAAAAGCCATGAATGCCATCCTGAATGGATTGTGTGAAGCAGATTTTATTAAAGTAATGCACAAAGACACTGCCAAAGAAATATGGGATACTCTTGAGAACATACATGAGGGAGACAAGAAAGTAAAGACTGCCAAACTTCAAGTCTATAGAGCCCAGTTTGAGAACTTAAAAATGAATGATGATGAAGACATTTCCAGTTTCTTCCTAAAAGCTACAGAAATTATTAACAATATGAAAGCTCTTGGAGAAAAAATGCCAAAAAGTATAATTGTGCAAAAGATTCTAAGATCTCTTCCATCCAGGTTTAATCCAAAGGTGTCTGCAATAGAAGAAACAGCTGATTGGGAGACCTTGACCATGAACCAACTACTTGGAAATCTAACAGCCTATGAAATGAGGCTCCCACAGAAGAAGCCAAGTACGAGGGAAGCAACCTTTAAAACAGAAAAGAAGAAAGAAGAAGAGGGAGACATATGCTCTTGCTTGGATGAAGAAGAGGCAAAGTTTGTCAAGAAATTGGATCGAGACTCAGGTAAATACAAAGGTAAACTCCCCTTCAAATTCTTTAACTGTGGAAGAGTGGGAAACTATGCTGCTAAGTGTCCTCACAAGAAAGTAAGGAATTAGGCTCAAGAGTCAGAGAAAAATAAATCAAAGAATTGGCAGAAAGGAAAGAAGTTAGCAGAAAATCCTTCTATGCTCAACAAGACAGCAGTACATCTGAAGATTCAGATGAATCCTCAAGTGAAGAAGGAACCTCCGAATTCTTATTGATGGCCATAGAAGAACTTGAAGGTCTCCTACTAGAAGATGAAGAAGAAGAAGGTGAAGTCGACCTTGAGGGGGAGCTAAGAAGTGCTCTAGAAGAGATTGATAGACTCAAACTGAAATGTAGAAAACAAAAGGACATTCTCTTCAAATATGTACGAGAAGAACAGAATTCAGAAGTCCTTAAGCAGCTAAAAATAGAGCTTGAAGAAGCCAAGAAGATAGAGGACATGTTACTTACACAAATCAAAGAAAAAACTCAAGAACAAGAAAACTTGGAAGAAGAAGTAGTATGTCTTAGAAAGAAATTAGAAAATGCTCAAAGGAAAGTGGTTATAAACTCTTCCCAAACAACAAGCTCTAGTAAGTTGAATGAAATTTTGGTTGCTCAAAGATCCCCTATGATAAAGACTGGAATAGGCTATGAAGGAGAATCAAGTAAAGGAAAACAAAAGGTTGACAGAGAGATTATTTTTGTAAAAGCAAAGAAGAATGATGAAACAGCTCAAACAATTCCTACAAAAGAAGAAATCTGCAATAAGGAAGACAGATTTCAGAAGAAACCACTAGTAGCAAAGAATGTAATAAATACTAAGACCCCTGAATATGTAAAATTTGGAAACCATCAAAGGAGATTCTTCCCTCCAATGAAGAATGCCACCTGTTATGTCTGCCACAAGCTAGGACACATTGCTGCATATTGTCATGCAAGGAGGAGTAATTCAAACCAACAAAAGATGCAAACATTGAACAGACTGCCTCAAGCAAACAAATGGAAGAGACAACCTTACATCAGGTATGCAAATAGCTTTTATGGTTACTGCTTTTATTGTAAGGAATTCGGTCATAAAATCATTGAGTGTAGAAAGCATGGACAAAGATTGATGTTTAACACGTCAAGAAGGTTTATGAATCAAAGAAATTTTGTTCATACTCATAATTCTACAAAAATTATGATCAAATGTTTTGTATGCAATCAAGTTGGACATAGACCTTCCAAATATCCTCTAAGAAGATGGAGGTCATCACCTCACAAAAGATACAAAACAAAAGGGTGCCTACAGTGGATAAAGAAGGTGAATAAGTGTGACCTGGATCTAACTGCTCAAGATCTGAAAAGTCAATGGTATTTGGAAAGTGGCTGCTCTAAACACATGACAGGAGACAAAAGTAAGTTTATAACTCTTGATGAAAAGAAATCTAGAAATGTTACTTTTGGCAATGATAAGTCAAGTAAGATCAAGGGAAAAGGCTCAGTCAACATAGACAATGGCAGAGGAAAGGCCCAAGATGTACTATTTGTAGATGGGCTGAAAGCAAATTTACTGAGTGTCACTCAGATGTGTGACAAAGGTTGCGAAGTTCTATTTATAGCACAAGACTGTGAAGTCAGATCAAGCACCACTGGTAAGACTCTGCTCAAGGGTGTTCGAACAGAGAGAAATGTTTACATTGTGAAAGAGGAAGATGAAGCATACCATCTTAGCAAACTTGAGGAATCATGGTTATGGCATAGGAGATTGGGACATCTAAGCTTCGATCATATCATCAGACTGAGCAAAAAGAAAGCAGTCAGAGACATGCTAGAAATAAAGAGGCCTTCTAATACCATATCAAAATCTTGTCAATTGGGTAAACAGACCTGCACATCCTTTAAGGCCAAAGAGGAGTTTTCAACAAGAAGACCACTCCAGCTTGTGCACATGGACCTGTGCGGACCTGCAAGAACTAAAACGCCAAGTGGAGAATCCTACTTCATGCTGATAATAGATGATTTCTCCAGAATGACATGGGTTGCTTTCCTCAAGAATAAATCAAAAGCTCTGGACAAATTCAAAATATTTAAGGCATTAGCAGAAAATCATATAGGATGCAAGCTGAAATGCATCAGATCAGACAGAGGAGATGAATTCATTGATTATGACTTTGCTGACCTATGCAATGAACATGGCATAAAAAAAAAATTCACTATTGCAGGAACACCTCAGCAGAATGGAGTAGCAGAAAGACAAAACAGATCTGTTCAAAAAATTGCCAGAGCCATGATGCAAGAGAATAATATTGCTCAAACCTTCTGGGCAGAAGCAGTGCATAGAGCAGTACATATCCTTAATAAAGCTCACTTAAGGCCAAGAAGTGAGAAGACTCCCTACGAAATGTGGCATGGAAAGCTAGCTTCAATCAAACATTTCAGAATATTTGGTATCAAGTGTTACATAAAGAATAATGATGAAAATCTTGGAAAATTTGATGCAAAAGCAGATGAAGGAATATTTCTAGGATATGCATCCAAAAGAAAAGGGTATAGGTGCTACAACAAGACTCTTCAGAAAATAGTAGAAAGCATTGAAGTGAGATTTGAAGAAGAACTTCCAAACAATACAAGAGATACTGACTGATGTAGTCCATCAGATAACCATGAAGAAGAAGACCACAATGATGATGAAACAAGCAAGACTACAGAAGATGAAGGGCTGAGCTCAAAAGCCCCCTCAAGATACACTCAGAAGAATCATCCCAAATATCAAATCATAGGAGATAAGAAAGCAGGGGTCCAAACAAGAAGGCAGCTAACAGAACAAACAGAAGAGGTATGCATAGCCATGTTGTCACAAATAGAGACAAAGAAATTCGAAGAAGCCAGCAAGGACAAGTCTTGGGTAAAGGAAATGAATGAAGAATTGGACCAAATTGAAAAGAAAAATACCTGGGAACTAGTTCCTATACCAATTGAGAAAAATATCATTGGTTCAAAATTGGTATTCAAAAACAAAATTAATGAGCAAGGACAAGTAATTAGGAATAAAGCCAGACTTGTCTACAAAGGCTATTCACAAGTCGAAGGACTTAATTATGATGAAACAATTTCCCCCATAGCCAGAATGGAAGCTATTAGAATGTTGCTGGCATTTGCATGCTACCAGAATTTCAAGGTATATCAAATGGATGTAAAATCTACATTTCTGAATGGAGACTTAGAAGAAGAAGTCTACATGGAACAACCAGAAGGCTTCTCATTGACAGACAAAGAAGATTATGTGTGTAGACTGAAGAAGGCCCTATATGGACTGAAACAGGCTCCTCATGCTTGGTACTCAAGACTGGATAAATATTTGCAAAAACAAGGCTTTAAGAGAGGTGGAGTAGACAACAATCTGTACATAAAATCCCATGAAAATGAACTCCTGATTGTTGTAGTATATGTTGATGACATTATGTTTGGAAGAAACAGAGAAGAACTAGCAAAAGGGTTTGCTGATGAGACGAAAACAGAGTTTGAGATGTCTATGATTGGAGAGCTCAGTTTCTACTTAGGACTTCAAATTCAGCAAAAGAACACAGGTACATTCATCTCACAAGAAAAATACTTGAAATAAATGTTGAAAAAGTTCAAAATGGAGGACTGCAAACCTGTGTCAACTCCCATGATCACAGGATGCAAGCTGTGTGTTGATGACGGATCTGCTGATATAGATAAAAAATTCTACAGATCAATGATAGGAAGTCTATTGTATCTGACTGCATCAAGACCAGACATCATGCTAGTAGTAGGACTAGTGGCTAGATATCAAGCAGCACCTAAACAAAACCATCTTCTGGTAGTAAAAAGAATATTTAGATATCTACAAGGAACAGCACAGTATGGACTTTGGTATCCTAAAGGAAAAAGCTTCACCTTGACAACTTACACAAATGCAGATTGGGCCAGCTGTGTGGATGACAGGAAAAGCACCAGTGGAGGTGCTTTCTATCTAGGAGAAAGTCTGGTGGCATGGTTAACCAAGAAACAAACATTTATCTCTCTGTATACAACAGAAGCATAATATATAGGAGCAACAGCATGTTGTACACAAGTCATGTGGATGAATCAGACTCTTCAAGACATGAAGGTAAGCATTAATGAACCTATCTCAATTAAATTTGATAATACAAGTGCTATAAGTATATCTAAAAATCCTGTGCTTCACTCAAAAACTAAGCATATCCCAATCAAATATCATTTTCTCCGAGAAAAAGTGGCTCAGAAGATAGTGAAGCTGGAGTATGTGCTAACAAGAGAACAAACAACAGATATATTTACCAAACCTCTTGCTAGAGAACCATTCGAATATTTGAGAGATAAACTAAGGGTAGTATCTATAGATGCTACTCTCTGATATAAAGAGAAAGCACAGTTTCAGGGGGAGAACAAAAATGAAAATATCATTCCAGGGGGAGATCAGCCAACAAGGGAACCATGAATCAGGTCCTCAGGATCAAAGGATTATGGAAAGAATACATCCAGCATAAAGGAGTCAATGAAAAGGCTAAAGCATCAGCATTTTAGATTTAATCCATAGTGTAGAGTAGCAGGGTATAAAGTCAGAAGATATGAGAGAGAGGAAATGCACAAAATTTTTAAAAAGGATAAAAACATAGGATTAAAGGACAAAATATACACTATGAGATGTGCAACCCCTTGCCATTGATGTCAAAGGGGGAGGAAGAGTAGTCAAAGTGTATGTAAACAGAAAAAGTGAATTGCCATCAATGCTAAAGGGGGAGACTGTTAAAAATGTTGGCATTGATGGCAAAGGTGAAGACAAGAGAAACACCTAAACTATCCATAAGGCAAAAGAGAAAGAGAGGTAGCAGAGGCAGCAGAAGAAACAGAGGAATTGAAGAAGAAGCAACAAAGGAATTAGAGATAGAGCAGTGGAGTTGAAAGCGCCTGAAGGAGTGTAATACAAAGGTTTATTTATGAATTAGTACTTAGGACAAGGGTTTTTTGATAAAATAAATCCATGTAAGTCTGCATGTAAATAGAAGAACTCGATCTTTGAGTTAAATTCCATCTTTGAACCATATGGTATGCAATGAGAGTGGATATGCTTTGAATCAGTTGGCATTCACTGTTTGAATTATGTTTGAAATTATCCCCAGTTTTTAACAGAGCACTCGTATTCGATTGACATAATAAACAAGTTCAAGAGATTTAAGGTGGCTTTTACAAAGGACTAATATTGAGTTATAAAGTGGATCTTGCATGGACTGTTACGATCATTGATCGAACAGTGAATCCAGATCGGGTCGAAAAAAGGTTTTGTTGAAAGAGTTAGTAATACTCTTTCAAGAATTAGTAATACTTTGTTTGCAGCATAAATGCGCTGTTGTGTTAATGGTTGGCGATGGTAGTGAAGTTATCCATAACATCAATGGAGAAAAAAAACTGGAGGAATAATCAAAATTTGCGTGGAGATTTGGACAAAACCTTGTGTAAATAAGCAGAACCCAGAACGAGCGCTGTGAACAGTAACGGTGGTTTCTGGTATTTATCGCACCACCCTTATACGGAGAGCAGTATTAGAGGAGTTGGGAGAAATTCCATAGATTGATCGACACGTGCCCCCGACTGACATTGCAAAACCACCTCCCACTACGCGCCATTGTGCATTAACCATCGACCAAAGACGCAGAGTGATATTGACATAAGCCGTCGATCTGGAGGGAAGCGATCTGACGATGGCTGTGTTCGGAAAGTGTGCGAAGGATAACCCAGGTATGGCGCGCCATCGCACATTATTGTTCGCGCAAGTAGCCCGTGCGATATCCGTTGGATCATCAAGGCCGAGGCGACGCAATAACAGCCGTTGGATGGAGAGACCATTAGCGTTGGGGCCCACGCATATGTGTGTGTTGCTCAGTAAAGGTTTTAAGTTAAATAAGGTTCGACGGAAAAGTGGAAGTTCGTAAACATATTACATATCACCAAGGGTCTTAATATTTGACTGAATACAATACAGCCTGTATATGTAATGACTGTGTGCGTGGAGTAAGTGAGAGAAAAAACGGGATTATGACTTGATTGATATATATTACAATATCTGATATATTAAAGTGGAATGTGCGCATAAGAATAGACTGGAATTGATTATACGTCTAATACATATGGATGCATTTTGAAATGCCTAAGGTTTAAAAACAAATACGAGGGTTAATTCAAATATATATAGTCTCGTATGAAATATTGTAAAGATTGAAACATGAATGTGTATGGAAAAGGAAAAAGAAGAGGAGAGCGTGTCGAGATGAAAGTTCAGTTAATAGGAATGAAGTGAAGAGGTGAAATATGCAAATGACAGTGAACAAAGAGTATGCAGAACAATTTCTTAACAACAGTAGGAAAAGACAAATCCAGTAAAGCCAAAATTTAGAAAAGGAGCTGAGTGAAATTGAAATGTGTAATTAAAAATGTGAATGTAAATGTTGTAATTATTTTTATTGTTTGTGATGCAAAGGCAAGTATCCTAAGGAAAAGACAAAATCCCACTGTAGCATGGAAAATTTGTACATATTGTTATAATTTTTAAAAATGAGTTGGATAAAGGAATGAGAAGACAGAAGCCAAAGAGTCATGATTGTTCACTCCAAATTTCTTGTGAAATAAAAAAAGTCATGTGAGGAACTCTATATATAATATCACATTGATATGCCATTAGAGTTTAGAGAGAGAGAAAATATAGAGAAGGTAGAGTATAGAAGTGTAAGGCAGAGAAGATTAAGAAAAGAAGAGCATAAAGAGAAGCTATAGAACAGAGCTGATATCTGAGGTAAATCAACAAACATTCAGTTTGATAAATTGAGGAAGTTGGAGCTTCCCTATCAAGTTGCAACTTGATAGCTGTCAGTTGTAGCTGACTAAGGTTGGAGCCTCTTGTAGGTTGGTGCCTGCAGTAAATTGAAGGGATTTGGTGCTTCCTTGCAAGTTGTAGCTTGAAGAATTGAGGTTGGAGCCTCCTGTAGGTTGGTGCCTGCAGAAAAACAGTGGTGAGAGGGAGTTGGAGCTTGCCTTTACATCACAACAATAATAAGATGTGGTTTTCTCCCTTTATGGGTTTCCACTTATAGCTGGTGTCTTTGTGCATGATGTTTATGTGTTGATCTGATTTATATCATCTGGTTAATACCTGCTACTCTCATATTAAGTCTTTTGTTATATTATATTAATACTTGCTGCTCTTATTCTAAGATTACTCACATATTAAGTTGGACATGAAATGAAGGTGTAAACAAGGTTTAATAAAATTTTAAAGATCATGAATGTATTAAACCATTGAAGAAATCATATATGGAAATTCGCAGGAGCCTGTCTAGTCAAATCAAGATGTCAACCACTTTCAAGGAGAATACAAAGTTGGGTGAATCATCCAAATTTTTTGTATGGAGGGTCAAGTTGGAAATCATAGATGATAAAAATGATTTTTTGGACTACATTCATGGAAAGGTACTTGAGACTCCAGAGAATGCATCCACTATCGCCAAGAGTAAGCATAATAAATGTGTGAATAAATAAAATGAAATTATAGCTTATGGTTTAGAAGACAACTTACCTGGCATATGTTGGAAACTTGAGAAGGTCCAATGACATGTATGATAAGATAGCAGGAATGTATGTGGTCAAAAAATTGAATGAAATCCTAAACTTGAAATAATCAACTCAAAGACACCAATATTAACCAAGGAGGGTCCATACAATCCTACATAGTGATGATATATCATCTTAGAGATCAATTTCTAAGAGTTGGGGAAGTTGTTGCTGACATGGAACTCATGGTCGTGACTTTGAGAGGTCTCCCTCCTATTTGGGAAAAAATCATCACTAGTAACTACTATCAACAACACAAATGTCCTCCCTTAATTTGATGAGATTTTTGGAAAGCTCACTCAAGAAGAGTCCAGGATGATGGGAAGAGTAAGGATTCAAAAGCACGAAGAAGGAGGACCCATTGCATACATCGTTCATGAGAAGAAGAATAAGAAAGGGAAAATAGGTCCATCAAATTCAATAAATCCTCCTCCTCGAAATCAAAATAAAAGAAAATAATACTCACATATTGAATGCTACAATTGTCACAAGAAGGGTCATTATGCATGAGATTTCCCCAAGAAGAATAATGGACCGTGTTATAAAATCAACATCAACAGGTTTAATGATCAAAGAAGGAAATATGATCGAAGGAATGACCATGACAGAAGAAATGATAGAAGAAGAAGAAGAGATGCTCCAAGTGTCCATGAATAAGATCTTTGTCCACAAAATAAGTAAAAATTCTCCAGGTATGAAAGTAATGTTTTGAATCAATATGAATATATTCTTATTTACGCTCTTACTAGTTCATCTCCTTCGGATTAGTGGGATAATTAGTTGGCTTATAGTGGGGAAAATCATCACTTAAACGGTTACAAGGAAGTTATCTCTAACTTGGTAGAGAGGGAGTCAAATTTGAAAATCATCCTTGGAGGCAACTCCACTCATCCCATCAAAGGTTTTGGATCCGTCAAATTTCATTTCAATTCTGGGGAATCTAGTGTATTTCATGATGTAATGTATGTGTGTGGGTTGAAGAAGAAATTTGTATCAATCTCAGCTTTGGAAGACAAAGGGATGAGGGTTGCCCTCATCAAAGGATAAATTCTTACTTGGACCATTGGATCTCATATCAAAGATGCATTCACTTTGGGAATAAGATATGAAGGTTTCTATAAGGTCACTGGAAGGCCACTGTTGGAATTAGTTCATAATACAAATAATCTAATCGAATTATGGAACTGTGTACTAAATCTACCTCAGGCTGAAGGAAGGCAGAGTTCAGGGTAACATCATACCACGCTCAATCTGGTAGCTAGCCCTACCAGAACAGGAGAGGGCTCTCTTCGAGTCAATCTCAGCAAAAATTAACTCAATGGGGCTTGAGATGACTGAAACAACAACTAATTTTAGGCTAGGTATACGAATAGGCGGGTTTGTTTTGATTTTTTGGGGTTTTGTTGGAAAAAAGGGAAAGACAATTTTGGGCTTGGGGATGAGGCCAAATTCTTGCAGAGTACAAGTTGGGGCAGGGAAGGCAATGTCTTTGATGTCTTATATTCAATGAATGGATATAAAAGACTACTAAGGATCTGAAGAGGGCAAGAGGCTGCAAGGGTCCTCTTCAAACAGGTGAAAACATATAAAACTAAACAAAAGTTTAAGGCAGAGCACCAGCAAACTAATGAATTCTACCTTAGTTACTCATTTGTTTAATTTCAGAAGCAAAGAGAAGGGAAATGGCATACATAAAACATTAATGAACTTACAATTACATGGAGAAAAACACCATCAAAACTCAGAGCCACAAGGATCCCAACAAGTGTTGCAAAACCCTGGTCTTTCCTTTGCCAAAAATGCTGAAATGAATATACAATGAGGTGCCAAACTATTCCCAAGAGTCCAACCCTGAAAGTGACTGAGAAACTACATCATATTGACCATCCTAACCCATTCCCATGCCTCTAGGTGTCGAGCTCATCATTCTAGGAGCTATTTCAACCATATCTAAACTAGGAACTAGAAAATAAGCCATGAAACAACTTGCCTCTATATGCTAGGAAACTGATCCATTCACTCACATTTCACCTTTTAGTGAATGAATCTTCTAGAACAAGTAAAAATGTGCCAAAATTACATCATGAACATGAAATTACATCAAGGTAGATCAAAATTTACATGAAAAATTAATACTGGCCAAAACTAGGCGAAATTCTGAGCTGTGGAGTGAAAAATAGGCCAAAATCCTCTATGCGCCACGCCCAAAATCTCTATGCATAGCACAAGTTTGGAGCTGATTTTGAGGCACTTCCTGAAGTCCAAATTGAGCTCATGATAGCTCGTTGGAAATCCATGCTTGTCTACTTTCCATCCCAAGTGGAATTTCTGGATTTGGTGTCCATTGGCCCCTCCAAAAGTTAAATCTCCCAACACTGCTTCCTATGGGTGCAAAAAGTGGCAGAAAGGCCATTTTCAAGGTGTTTTTGACCCTTTTGATGAATTTGTTTCTAACATGATGCTGAAAACAAGGTGTTTGACAAGTTTATACTGATATGTATGTGGTGAAAACAAGATTTTGTCTTTCAATACCAAGTGTGCCACATATGTAATGAGAGGCTGTGAGGAAATATCACAATGAATACAATAGACTGACAAGTGAATTTGGAGTGAAAGGACAGTCACTTACTGCTTGGGGAACTTCGGGATTTGTAGCCTTTATAAGTGATATAGGAATGGGTGATAGTGATGGGGGTAGATATGAGTAAATGAAATGACAAGATATACTCAAGCTAGGTGAAATCACGGAGGTCAAAACAGTCCTTGAATGTCTTTGGGAATTAGAGTTTTATCAATGATATGAAGGGAGGGAAGTGATGGCAAGTGATAGGGTTTGAGGATGAAACATGGGAATAAAGGATATAAAGGATATGGGACAGCGGGAATAGGAGAGGGGATTATGATAACAATATGATAACAGTGATGGGAACAAAAATGAAAATGGGGTGGGAGCGTTTAACACCAATAACACCAATAGTCAAATTACAACACTTCTTTTCAAACCCTAGGGAGCAGATTTTAATATGGATATAGGGTTTTTTCTTTCACCAACCAAACTCTAATGTCTTCGCCTTTAAACCACACCACACATGACTAAAATCACTGAACAAGCATGGTCGAACTTACTTGGAGAAAAATGAGCTGAATCGAATTGACTTTTTATGGAGCGGAAATGAATTTTGCCTTGGAGGCTCTGTGTGCTGCGCACAAGCCCAGTGCACCGCATCCTATGGATGCGCCGCGCCAGAGGCAAAAAACACTGTGTGAAAACGCCCAATGCGTCACGCAGCCCCAGTGTGTCGTGCGCTTACCCAATGCGCTGCGCAACCTTGAACACAGTCTTGGTTTTTCAAAATGACGAAATCGCCCTCTCACCACTGAAATTCAACTTAAATCAACCTCTTGAATGCAAATTGCATTGATAATCATTGGAATATCTATATAGAGTCATGGCTTTTATTTTCTCTTTGTAAAGACCCACTTTGTAATGTTTAAAAATTGACATTTCTTCACTTTCCATATAACTCTGTTTTTGAAATTTCCTTTTGATTTTTTGGCTTGAAATGATGTTTTCTTGGTTGATTTTTGCAGGGATGGTGGCATTGAACTTTGGCAAAGGAGGAATAGAGTCTGGATTTGAATTACTTCATGGAGAAAAAAACTTTAAAATACAGATTTATTACAAAAACAAATTTGACGATTTCTTCTTCAAAACAGAGTTTTGAAGAAGAAACATCCTTGAGCATTATTGACGATGAAAATCTTGAAATGAAAACTTATTGAAGACATCCTCATGGCCTGCGGGAATTATTTAACATTTCTGAAGACCAAACCCTAGACCTAGAAACTGAAAGACTCTTTTTTGACCAAAAACCATCTATGACTGTAAATGACTGAAATCAATTTTGATGAACTTTGATAAATTTCGACCAACCCAGCAGGTACAAACATGAGGGAAACGAGAAAACAAAGCCCTTCTGACAGACAATGGCATGCCCCTAATGGAATGCAGATGAATGAGCGGAATGAGACACCTAATAATGAAATGCAATAAGAGAAATGATCTCTGACGGAGGGATGTATAGACCGACTCTAACAC